>JAXRKP010000067.1:302500-340000 GCA_037039925.1 Doris montereyensis | reverse complement strand
TAAGAATATCATGAAAACAGTACTCAATAGTTATGGTAATAATGAGAAAAATATCAATAGTTATGGAATAATGAAAACAGTGTTCAATAGTTATGGAAAGAATATTATGAAAACAGTGTTCAATAGTTATGGAAAGAATATTATGAAAACAGTGTTCAATAGTTCTGGTAATAATATTATGAAAACAGTGCTCAATAGTTATGGTAAGAATATCATGAAAACAGTGTTCAACAATTATGGAAAGAATATCATGAAAACAGTGTTCAATAGTTATGGAAAGAATATTATGAAAACAGTGTTCAATAGTTATAAAGAATATTATGAAAACAGTGTTCAATAGTTATAAGAATATCATGAAAACAGTGTTCAATAGTTATGGTAAGAATATCATGAAAACAGTGCTCAATAGTTATGGAAAGAATATCATGAAAACAGTGTCCAATAGTTATATGAGAATATTATGAAAACAGTGTTCAATAGTTATATGAGAATATCATGAAAACAGTGTTCAATAGTTATAAGAGAATATCATGAAAACAGTGTTCAATAGTTATGGTAAGAATATTATGAAAACAGTGTTCAATAGTTATGGTAAGAATATCATGAAAACAGTGTTCAATAGTTATGGTAAGAATATCATGAAAACAGTGTTCAATAGTTATGGTAAGAATATCATGAAAACAGTGTTCAATAGTTAATAAGAATAAAAAACAGTGTTCAATAGTTATGGTAAGAATATCATGAAAACAGTGTTCAATAGTTATTGAATATCATAGTGTTCAATAGTTATGGTAAGAATATCATGAAAACAGTGTTCAATAGTTATGGTAAGAATATCACGAAAACAGTGTTCAATAGTTATGGTAAGAATATCACGAAAACAGTGTTCAATTTTAATGGTAAAAAACAGTATTTGATAGTTATGGGAAGAATATCATGAAAACAGTATTTGATAGTTTTGTAGAAGAGTATTATGAAAACAGTATTTGATAGGTTTATGGAAGAGTATTATGAAAACAATATTTTGATAGTTTGTGGAAGCATTATGAAAACAGTATTTGATAGTTTTGTGGAAGAGTATTATGAAAAACAGTATTTGATAGTTTTGTGGAAGAGTATTATGAAAACAGTATTTGATAGGTTTATGGAAGAGTATTATGAAAACAATATTTGATAGTTTTGTGGAAGAGTATTATGAAAACAATATTTGATAGTTTTGTGGAAGAGTATTATGAAAACAATATTTGATAGTTTTGTGGAAGAGTATTATGAAAACAATATTTGATAGTTTTTGGAAGAGTATTAGTATATTTGATAGTTTTGTGGAAGAATGAAAACAGTATTTGATAGTTTTGGGAAGAATATTTGAAAACAATATTTGATAGTTAAAGTAGTATTTTGAAAACAGTATTTGATAGTTTTGTAGAAAGAGTATTATGAAAACAGTATTTGATAGTTTTGTGGAAGAGTATTATGAAAACAGTATTTGATAGTTACGGCACAAATATTATGAAAACAGTATTTGATAGTTACGGCACAAATATTATGAAAACAGTATTTGATAGTTACGGCACAAATATTATGAAAACTGTATTTGATAGTTACGGCACAAATATTATAAAAAACTGTATTTGATAGTTACGGCACAAATATCATGAAAACTGTATTTGATAGTTACGGCACAAATATTATGAAAACTGTATTTGATAGTTACGGCACAAATATTATAAAAAAATGTATTTGATAGTTACGGCACAAATATCATGAAAACTGTATTTGATAGTTACGGCACAAATATTATGAAAACTGTATTTGATAGTTACGGCACAAATATTATGAAAACTGTATTTGATAGTTACGGCACAAATATCATGAAAACTGTATTTGATAGTTACGGGAAGAATATTACGAAAACAGTACTTGATAGTTATGGTATGAATATTATGAAAACAGTATTTGATTGTTACGGTATGAATATTATAAAAACTGTATTTGATTGTTACGGTATGAATATTATGAAAACAGTATTTGGTAGTTACGGTATGAACATTATGAAAACAGTATTTGATAGTTAAGGTATGCATAATATGAAAACGGTATTTGATAGCTACGGTATGAATATCATGAACACAGTAATTGATAACGGTATGAATATCATGAACACAGTAATTGATAGCTACGGTACGAATATCATGAACACAGTAATTGATAGCTACGGTATGAATATCATGAACACAGTAATTGATAGCTACGGTACGAATATCATGAACACAGTAATTGATAGCTACGGTATGAATATCATGAAACACAGTAATTGATAGCTACGGTACGAATATCATAAACACAGTAATTGATAGCTACGGTACGAATATCATGAACACAGTAATTGATAGCTACGGTATGAATATCATGAAAATAGTTTTGATAGATACAGTAAGAATGACATGATAATAGTGTTTGATAGATACAGTAAGAATGACATGATAATAGTGTTTGATAGATACAGTAAGAATGACATGATAATAGTGTTTGATAGATACAGTAAGAATGACATGATAATAGTGTTTGATAGATACAGTAAGAATGCCATGAAAATAGTGTTTGATACATACAGTAAGAATGCCATGAAAATACAGTTTCATACATACAGTAAGAATGCCATGAAAATACAGTTTCATACATACAGTACGAATGCCATGAAAATACAGTTTCATACATACAGTACGAATGCCATGAAAATACAGTTTCATACATACAGTACGAATGCCATGAAAATACAGTTTCATACATACAGTACAAATGCCATGAAAATACAGTTTCATACATACAGTACGAATGCCATGAAAATACAGTTTCATACATACAGTACGAATGCCATGAAAATACAGTTTCATACATACAGTACGAATGCCATGAAAATACAGTTTCATACATACAGTACGAATGCCATGAAAATACAATTTCATACATACAGTACGAATGCCATGAAAATACAGTTTCATACATACAGTACGAATGCCATGAAAATACAGTTTCATACATACAGTACGAATGCCATGAAAATACAGTTTCATACATACAGTACGAATGCCATGAAAATAGAGTTTCATACATACAGTACGAATGCCATGAAAACACAGTTTCATACATACAGTAAGAATGCCATGAAAATAGAGTTTCATACATACAGTAAGAATGCCATGAAAATACAGTTTCATACATACAGTACGAATGACATGAAAATAGAGTTTTACATACATACGAATGCCATGAAAATACAGTTTCATACATACAGTAAGAAAGTTTGATACAGTTTCATACATACAGTACGAATGCCATGAAAATACAGTTTCATACCTACAGTACGAATGCCATGAAAAAAGTTTCATAACATTACGAATGAAGAATAGTTTCATACATACAGTACGAATGCCATGAAAATACATTTCATACATGACAGTACGAAGCATATCATGAGACATACAGATGAAAATACAGTTTCATAGTACATTACGAATTTCATGAAAAGCAGTATTTAATAGTCGCGGGAAGAATATTATGAAAAAGAGTTTGATAGTCAGCAAGAATAATATAAAAACAGTATTAAATAGTCACAGTAAGAATATTATAAAAGCAGTATTTAATAGTCACAGCAAGAATATTATGAAAACAAGAGCAATAATATTATGAAAGCAGTATTTGATAGTCACGGTAAAATGCCATGAAAACAATATTTAAAAACAACAGTAAGAATATTATGAAAACATTGTTTGATAGATTACGATAAGAATATCATGAAAACAGTATTCGAAAACAACGGTAAGAATATCATGAAAGCAGTACATACATTTGAGAGTGACGGTGATAATATCATGAAAGCATTATTTAAGAGTCATGATAAGAATATCTGAAAGCAATATTTGAGAGTCATGGTAAGAATATTATGAAAACAGTATTTGATAGTCACGGTAAGAATGTCATGAAAACATTATTAAAAACAACAGTAAGAATATCACGAAAATATTATTTGAAAACAACGGTAGGAATATCATGAAAACAGTATTTGATAACGACAGTAAGAATATCATGAAAGCTGTATTCGAAAACAACGGTAAGAATATCATGAAAGCAGTATTTGAAAACAACGGTAAGAATATCATGAAAGCAATATTTTGAGAATCAATAATGTAAGAATATCATGAAAGCAGTATTTGAGAATCACGGTAAGAATATCATGAAAGCAGTATTTGAGAATCATGGTAAGAATACCATGAGAGCAGTATTTGACGGTAAGAATAATGAAAGCAGTATTTGAGTAAGAATATCATGAAAGCAGTATTTGAGAATCACGATAAGAATATCATGAAAGCAGTATTTGAAATCACGGTAAGAATATCATGAAAGCAGTATTTGAGAATCACGGTAAGAATGCCATGACTGTATAGGACTATTTCGATACTTACGGAAAAAATTATGGTAACATCATTTAGTAGTTATGTAAGGATGCAATGAAAGCAACACACCACAGTTACAGTGAAATTACCATAAAACAACAATATGGTAGAGACTGTAAAATAACTTGAATCCAATACATCAAAGCTTACGGTAAGAATGTCATGAAAAGATCACACGGAATTTACCGTGAGACTAATGAAACCATGCTACGATAGTTACGGTAATAATATATTGAAATAAACCGTAACGAGAAAGTTACGAAAGGGGTTTCCGAAACTATTGTACATAATATTACAACAAAAATACAATAACCCCGATATTATATATCAGTTACGATATCAGGAAACATTTATACTTAAAAACAGCATGAAACTATTATTTCGAAGTTACTGTAAGAATTTCGCCAAACTAGTCTACGGGAGCTACTCTAAGAGTATCATCATGAAACAATGCAACTGACGTTACAGTAAGAATATTGACGAAACTGTTCCACGACATTTACTGCAAGGGGGCCATCAACATAACTGGCGAAAGTGACAATAAGAAAGCATGTATCACACAGAAAAGAGTTCATTCTAACTTGATTCCAAAAAACATTCGTACTTAATTTACTATCCCCCCAAAAAAATCAGTAAATGTGTTCAATATTCTCTCAATTCCTGAAAACAATTACCCTCCCTTAACTCATTCGATGCCAGGAGGCACATGCACCCTGGACATGACTCCTCCAATTTTTCTCTATCCTGGGCTGCTCTTCTCGCTCTTTCCCAGGAAGGCCATTCTTCTCCGTTCTTCTCTTTCTCCACCATTCTGCGCCATGTTGTTCTTGGGCGTCGGCGTCCTCTGTTTCTCTTTCCTTCCGGTACCCATCCCAAGCAGCAGCACAATCATATCTATGGCCCTTCCTTACGATGTGGCCTATCCATCACCACCTTCTTCTCGTCACCTCATTGCTGATTTCATCTGTGTTTGCGATCTCTAGTACAAAAAATAAGTACGTAATATATATCATTTGATAGGTAACATTTTCGCGAATCGTCCATGTCTAGTCTTTAATGAATTACGAGTCTATAATAGGTCTGCTAACTTTTTATTCTTTCTCTTTTGTCCTTCCATAGGTGAAAGATTGTGCATAGACAGAACTGTCAACTGACCATCTTGAAAGATTACCACTAATTGGCATCAAAAGGAGACAAGAAATAAGTGCACTAAGTAACCCATGTATTAACCAACTGCCTATGAGTCAAAGTCTATGCAAACAGTCCCAGGGTGATTGACTAACGCTACCCTACTGACAGCTGTGACATCAGCAGACTCCTGAACCTTTGATGAACTAACGTCTCAAGGGTTTGAAGCAACTGCACTATTTTATTTTACGCATCAAGTTTGTCATCTTGAATTTGTCATTAATGTTGGTGTTTTATATGATGATGATAATATCACTCAATAATATTCTTATTGCTTTTATTTTATTTTTGTTCGTTTTCGAACGATGCAGCAGGAAACTGGTTTCGCTTTTTATTCTTATACCTTCCACAGGACGACAGAGACAGAAATTCTAAATATGATCCTGGATATCAGAAACCAGTCCATTATGTCACGATTATGCAAGAATAAACTACCTAGATATTCTAAATATACTTGAAAAAAACCCAACCCCTTTTATGGTAGGATAAAACGACACAGTATTTTAACAGATGATGTTTTATCGATTAAAACGAGCTTTAACACACCGAGTAACAATAATTCTATTTGTACCTTGTTGCTTCCCAATGATGTATGATATAAATATGATATTATGCTTATAATGATATTGTTTCTGTGCACGTGAAAATAATGCACATTTTATGTGATTGTTATGATATGAGACATGTCAATATTCTGTATTTTTGTTTTTAAATAAATCTTAATGAAAACTCAAGTAAACTTATTTCTTTAACACATGTCTTTATAAAATTAAACTACTGCTTCTTAACACATCATGATGAGGTGGGGGAGGGGGGGGGGGGGTCTAGTTTAAACTGTTAATTCAACATTGAACACCGAGGATGTTTTGATGCATTCATTTCTTTCGATGAGATCTTAATCATGACGCTCCTCCTTATTTAAATAATTGTTCACTGTTATGATAATACGTCATGTACATGTAATATCGATTTACTGACACATCTGATCGGATCAAACACGCTATGACACAATGCCAAACGTGCTGGATGGAATGCAATAACAGGCGTCCTGTTGGCTCTTTTCCTGCATTTGGCCTTGTGCGAGCCTGTTGTGTGGATTCACTGTCCTTTTGGCATATCGACTTTTGGTCCTTGTTCTAATCAAAGATAAAACCATGTCTTCAGCTGTGATCGAACAAACCCAGAACGAGAATGTTTCTCCAAGGAAACTTCATGATCTTAGCAATGAAACCGGAGAAAAATCCGCAGATCATAAACCGGAAAAGAGAAGCCCATTGCGTAATCTCGAAAATGACGCCAAAGAAGGATCTGGCAAAACAGATGCATCCAAATCGGACATTACAGATAAAAGTAAAGACAGTAAGGCCTTGGCTGACCAGCTATCGAATAAATCTGAAGTGTCCTCGGACGAAGATGAGAATAAGGCTCGTCAGGTCATGAGAAGGCCGAATGCAAGGATGACGTTGTTGGAGATGTCCACAAAGAGTCATCCTTGACGAACAAAGAACAAATCACAAAGCCCACTGATGACGGCAAAGCTGCAAATCCAGATAAGGCAGATGGAAAGCCAATCGATGCTGGTTCTAAAATAAAGAATCGCGCGACAAAGATGCGTCTAAAATCACGGAGAGGCAACACAATTTGAAGAAATCTGAATCAGAGACGGTTCAAGACAAAATATCACAAACAAAGGATGTCAAGTCAAGAAAGTCTTCACCGAAGGGAAACGAGGTGTCGTGGTACCATGAAAAGTGTCGTGGTACAATAAGAGGTGTTGTGGTACAATAAAAGGTGTCGTGGTACAATAAAAGGTGAGTGGTACAATAAAAGGTGTCGTGGTACAATAAAAGGTGTTGTGGTACAATAAGAGGTGACGTGGTACAATAAGAGGTGTCGTGGTACAATAAGAGGTGACGTGGTACAATAAGAGGTGACGTGGTACAATAAGAGATGACGTGGTACAATAAGAGGTGTTGTGGTACAATGAGAGGTGGTACAAAAGAGGTGTCGTGGTACAATAAGAGGTGACGTGGTACAATAAGAGGTGACGTGGTACAATAAGAGGTGACGTGGTACAAAAAGAGGTGTCGTGGTACAATAAGAGGTACAACAATGAGAGTGTTGTGGTACAATGAGAGGTGACGTGGTACAATGAGAGGTGTCGTGGTACAATAAAAGGTGACGTGGTACAATGAGAGGTGACGTGATACAATGAGAGGTGACGTGATACAATGAGAGGTGACGTGGTACAAAAAGAGGTGTTGTGGTACAATAAGAGGTGTCGTGGTACAAAAAGAGGTGTCGTGGTACAAAAAAAGGTGGTACAATAAGAGGTGTCTTGGTACAATAAGAGGTGTTGTGGTACAATAAGAGGTGTTGTGGTACAATGAGAGGTGTCGTGGTACAATAAAAGGTGTCGTGGTACAATGAGAGGTGTCGTGGTACAATAAGAGGTGTTGTGGTACAATAAGAGGTGTCGTGGTACAATAAGAGGTGTTGTGGTACAATAAGAGGTGTCGTGGTACAAAAAGAGGTGACATGGTACAACGAGAGGTGTCGTGGTACAATAAGAGGTGTCGTGGTACAATAAGAGGTGTCGTGGTACAATAAGAGGTGTTGTGGTACAATGAGAGGTGTCGTGGTACAATAAGAGGTGTCGTGGTACAATGAGAGGTGACGTGGTACAACGAGAGGTACCGTGGTACAATAAAGGTGTCGTGGTACAAGGAGAGGTGTCAGAGGTACAATAAGAAATGTCGTGGTACAAAGTTGACGAAGTACAATAAGAGTTGTCATGGTACAAAAGACGTGTCGTGGTACAAATGAAAAGGGATGGTACAATAAGAACTGTCGTGGTTCACAATGAGATATCGAGGTACAATACGAGGTATCGTGGTACTGAGAGGTGTCAGGGTACAATAAGATATGTCGTTGTACTAAGTGAGATGCTGGAGGTGCAATAAGAGGTGTCAGTACAAATGAAGTGTCGAGGTGCAATAAGAGGTGTCGTAGTACAAAATGAGGTGTCGAGGTGCAATAAGAGGTGTCGTAGTACAAAATGAAGTGTCGAGGTGCAATAAGAGGTGTCGTAGTACAAAATGAAGTGTCGAGGTACAATAAGAGGTGTCGTGGTACAAAATGAAGTGTCGAGGTGCAATAAGAGGTGTCGTAGTACAAATGAGATGTCGAGGTGCAATAAGAGGTGTCGTAGTACAAAGTGAGATGTCGAGGTGCAATAAGAGGTGTCGTAGTACAAAAAATGAGGTGTCGAGGTGCAATAAGAGGTGTCGTAGTACAAAATGAGATGTTGAGGTACAATAAGATATGTCGTTGTACTAAGTGAGTGGTACAATAAGAAGAGGTGTCGAGGTGCAATAAGAGGTGTCGTAGTACAAAATGAGGTGTCGAGGTGCAATAAGACGTGTCGTAGTAAAAAATGAGGTGTCGAGGTGCAATAAGAGGTGTCGTAGTACAAAATGAAGTGTCGAGGTACAATAAGACGTGTCGTAGTACAAAGTGAGATGTCGAGGTGCAATAAGAGGTGTCATAGTACAAAATGAGGTGTCGAGGTGCAATAAGAGGTGTCGTAGTACAAAATGAGGTGTCGAGGTGCAATAAGACGTGTCGTAGTACAAAATGAGATGTCGAGGTGCAATAAGAGGTGTCGTAGTACAAAATGAGGTGTCGAGGTGCAATAAGAGGTAAGTACAAAGTGAGATGTCGAGGTGCAATAAGAGGTGTCGTAGTACAAATGAGGTGTCGAGGTGCAATAAGAGGTGTCGTAGTACAAAAGAGATGTCGAGGTACAATAAGAGGTGTCGTAGTACAAAATGAGGTGTCGAGGTACAATAAGAGGTGTCGTAGTACAAAGTGAGATGTCGAATAAGAGGTGTCGTAGTACAAAGTGGAGATGTCGAGGTGCAATAAGAGGTGTCGTAGTACAAAAAGTGAGATGTCGAGGTGCAATAAGAGGTGTCGTAGTACAAAATGAGATATAGAGGTACAGTAAAAGTATTAATACTGCAATAGGTTAACTAGTCGAGATGAAATACGAAATTGAATATGAAGGCCTAATGGGTAGAACAGAGACAGTTACAAAGACAGAAAAGTTTCGGGCAAAATTGCCTTCCTCAGTCACACAATAACGATACAATAATGATTTAGTGGTCGTGAATGATATTGTATGGCGCTGAGGTAAAGCCGCTAATGAGCAGAGACAGACAGACAGATAGACAGGGAGAGAGAGAGACAGAGATAAGAGAGAGAGAGTGAGAGAGAGAAAGAGAGAGAGAGAGAGAGAGAGAGAGAGAGAGAGAGAGATAAGAGAGAGACAGAGAGAGAGATGAGAGAGAGAGAGAGACAAAGAGAGAGAGAGAGAGAGAGAGAGAGAGAGAGAGAGAGAAAGAGAGAGAGAGAGAGTGGGACAATAGAGGGAGAGGGAGAGGCAGAGAGAGAGAGAGAGAGAGAGAGAGAGAGACAGACAGACAGACAGACAGACAGACAGACAGACAGACACACAATAAGAGGTGTTGTGGTACAATAAGAGGTGTCGAGAGAGACAGAGAGAGAGAGAGAGAGAGAGAGTAGAATAAGAGAGAGAGAGAGAGAATAAGAGAGAGAGAGAGAGAGAGAATAGAGAGAGAGAGAAAATCATACTCTATTGTAATGATGAATTAATGATATTATAGTTTGCTGTTCAGGCCATGAAGGAGGCATCTTACCACATTGATTCATAAGGCCCTGTTCCGCGTGGAATCTGTCAAGCCAAGTACCATATAAATAGCGGTCAGCAGTGACTGATATGGTTTCAAGTTAGACAAATTAAGAACGCCAAATGAAAGAAGACAGGAAATCATGGAAACGTGCAGAACGTTTTTTTTATAATTAAATAATCCCTCCAGAACATATCAAACAAGGAGTACCGATTGCCTAGTAAGAGTAACAATTAATCCACATGAGACAGCTGAAGATGTAGTTATCTCAATAAAAACCCAAACAGCTCTAAGACAAGTGCAATTAGGAAAGGCCCCAGGAGCAGATCAAGTTTATCCAGAAATGATTAAAAACCAAGAAAGAGAGGCAGACAAAATGTGTCCTGGTACACTAAGGGGTGTCGTGTACAATAAGAGGTGTCGTGGTACAAATTGCATGCGATATGTCAACAAGCATAGAAGTCCAAACAGGTGCCAGACGACTGGAAAAAGGGAACGGTAGTACAATAAGAGGTGTCGTGGTAACCAATAAATTGAAAAGAGTGTATGCCAGGATACTGGATAAGGAAAAGAGTAGAGGATCAGATTGAAGAACAATAAGAGATTTAGATGGGAAGAAGTGGCATACGATCAATATTTGCAATTAGACAAATAATAGAAGCATTCTTTGAGAGAAACAGACTTGTGCGTTTAATTGACAAGAAAAGGCATTTGACACAATAAGGAGGGGAAATGGTATTACAAAAGAGATAGAACTAATAGAAGCCATTAAACGTTCACTATAAACCAACATGTGCAGTGAGAGTACTGGAAATATCTGAAGAATATGATGTAGATATGTAAGACAGGGTTGTATTATTAGTCCTCTTTGTGTTTACATT
Organism: Doris montereyensis; assembly: GCA_037039925.1. NCBI lineage: Eukaryota > Metazoa > Mollusca > Gastropoda > Nudibranchia > Dorididae > Doris > Doris montereyensis. Next base: position 328,765 of record JAXRKP010000067.1, on the reverse strand, counting down.
TATGGTACAAAAGAATGTGTGTTGTGGTCAAACCAGTAATTAAATGGTTTCATATGCTTGTATAAAAAAGGGGACCTTCAGTCGAATATCAACATGAGAATAAGACTAAATAAAAGAGCAATGAAATAAATGCAAAGAAAACCAAAAACAATTTAGAAATAAGGGAAGCAAATACGATCATATATTTGCAATTGGGAGGAAATAATAGAACATTCTTTGAAAGAAACAACTTGCACCTGCGTTTAATGATTAAGAAAAGGAAATTTGAGAAATGTGAGGAGGGACGAACTATGGCATTCAGCAAAAGAGCACAATGTAGGGTAAACAAAATTTAATAGAAGCCATTAAACAGTTTTATTGTAAACCAACATGTGCAGTGAGAGTAGACATTAGAAATGGTAAGAGAAGAATATGATTGGAGAAAGAGAAGACAGGGTTGTATTATTAGTCCTCTTTTGAAAGGAAACAGAAAATTTATGGATTCAGTCTGAAGAAAGGGCATCCTCAAAAATGAAGAAGGTGAATGGGAGGTAATCAAGTGGAAGACAAACAAAGTAATTGTCAAGGTACAATGTCCTTTCATATGCTGATGATTAAGAGGTGTTTGGAAAATCAAGAGGGGACCGTGGTACAATAAGAGTGTGTCGAATATCAACATGATGAATAATGGACTAAATACAAAAGAGTCGTAAATAAAATGAAAGTAAATGCAAAGAAAACCAAAAACAATGCTAGTAAATAAGAGGTGCAAAAACAATAAGATCGTGGTAAAATTGGTGCAGGAGAATTAAGAACAAGTTTAAGAGCTGTTATTACAATAAGAGTGTTGATTAACTAAGAGGGAAATCTTACAACAAGAAATCGGCCAGAAAATTAAGAGGGCGTGACAATAATAGATTAGGTGGAAAGGCATTTGTAGGGTAAATAAGAGGTGTCGTGGTACAAATAAAATGAGAAATAAGAGGTTTATTGTCCCACTTTCTTATGGCAATAAGAGACATTAGACAGTTGGTAAGAGACCAAAATAAGACGTGTTGGGAGAAAGTAGGAAGAAGATGTACAAAAGAGGCATTAAAACAACAACAACAAAAACTTGTTGTGGTACAAAAGAAATGTTCAGGACAATAAGACAGTCTGAAGAAAAGACATTTGTGGCATCTAAACCCATGTTGTGGTACAATAAGAATGGGAGCTAAACAAGAAGTACAATAAGAGGTGTCGTAGACAAGAAGAGGTGTCAAAGTAATGTGTCAAGGTACAATAAGAGGTGTTGTGGTACAATAAGAGGTGTCGTGGTACAATAAGAGGTGTCGTGGTACAATAAGAGGTGTCGTGGTACAATAAAGATGTGGTACAATAAGAGTGAGATAGAGGTGTCGTGGGTACAATAAGAGGTGTCGTGGTACAATAAGAGGTGTTGTGGTACAATAAGAGGTGTTGTGGTACAATAAAGAGGTGTTGTTGTACAATAAGAGGTGTTGTGGTACAATAAGAGGTGTTGTGGTACAATAAGAGGTGTCGTGGTACAATAAGAGGTGTCGTGGTAAAATAACGAGGTGTTGTGGTAAAATAAGAGGTGTCGTGGTACAATAAGAGGTTTTGGTACAATAAGAGATGTCGTGGTACAATAAGAGGTGTCGTGGTACAATAAGAGGTGTCGTGGTACAATAAGACGTATCCTGGTACAATAAGTACAATAAGAGGTGTCGTGGTACAATAAGAGATTGTGGTAAAATAAGAGGTGTCGTGGTACAATAAGAGATGTTGTGGTACAATAAGTTGTGGTACAATAAGAGGTGTCGTGGTACAATAAGAGGTGTTGTGGTACAATAAGAGGTGTCGTGGTACAATAAGACGTGTTGTGGTACAATAAGAGGTGTCGTGGTACAATAAGAGGTGTTGTGGTACAATAAGAGGTGTTGTGGTACAATAAGAGGTGTCGTGGTACAATAAGAGGTGTCCTGGTACAATAAGAGGTGTTGTGGTACAATAAGAGGTGTTGTTGTACAATAAGAGGTGTTGTGGTACAATAAGAGGTGTTGTGGTACAATAAGAGGTGTCCTGGTACAATAAGAGGTGTCGTGGAGTAAAATAAGAGGTGTTGTGGTACAATAAGAGGTGTCGTGGTACAATAAGAGGTGTCGTGGTACAATAAGAGGTGTTGTGGTACAATAAGAGGTGTCATGGTACAATAAGAGTTGTGGTCAATGGTACAATAAGAGATGTCGTGGTAAAATAAGAGGGTACAATAAGAGTGTCCGTGGTACAATAAGAGGTGTCGTGGTACAATAAGAGGTGTCGTGGTACAATAAGAGGTGTCATGGTACAATAAGAGGTGTCGTGGTACAATAAGAGGTGTCGTGGTACAATAAGAGGTGTCATGGTACAATAAGAGGTGTCGTGGTACAATAAGAGGTGTCGTGGTACAATAAGAGGTGTTGTGGTACAATAAGAGGTGTCGTGGTACAATAAGGGGTGTCGTGGTACAATAAGAGGTGTCGTGGTACAATAAGAGGTGGTGGTACAATAGAGGTGTTCTGGTACAATAAGAGTACAATAAGAGGTGTTGTTGTACAATAAGAGGTGTACAATAAGAGGTGGTACAATAAGAGGTGTCCTGGTACAATGAGAAGTAAAATAAGAGGTGTCGTGGTACAATAAGAGGTGTCGTGGTACAATAAGAGGTGTCGTGGTACAATAAGAGGTGTCCTGGTACAATAAGAGGTGTTACAATAAGTGGTACAATAAGAGGTGTCCTGGTACAATAAGAGGTGTCGTGGTACAATAAGAGGTGTCGTGGTACAATAAGAGGTGTCGTGGTACAATAAGAGGTGTCGTGTACAATAAGAGGGTGTCAATGAGTGTCATGGTACAATAAGAGGTGTCGTGGTACAATAAAGTGTCGTGGTACAATAAGAGTGGTGGTACAATAAGAGGTGTTGTGGTACAATAAGAGGTGTCGTGGTACAATAAGAGGTGTCGTGGTACAATAAGAGGTGTAGTGGTACAATAAGAGGTGTCCTGGTACAATAAGAGGTGTCCTGGTACAATAAGAGGTGTCGTGGTACAATAAGAGGTGTCCTGGTACAATAAGAGGTGTCCTGGTACAATAAGAGGTGTAGTGGTACAATAAGAGGTGTCCTGGTACAATAAGAGGTGTAGTGGTACAATAAGAGATGTTGTGGTACAATATGAGGTGTTCTTTACAATAAGACGTGTTGTGGTACAATAAGAGGTGTCGTTGTACAATAAGGGGTGTTGTGGTACAATAATTGTTGTGGTATAATAAGATGTATCGTGGTACAATAAGAGGTGTTGGTACAATAAGAGGTGTTGTGGTACAATAAGAAGTGATGTCATGGTACAATAAGAGGTGTTGTGGTACAATAAAGTACAATAAAAGGTGTCGTTTGTATAATAAGAGGTGTCGTGGTATAAATTGATGTACCGTGGTACAATAAGAGGTGTCGTGGTACAATAAAAAAGGTGTCAATAAGAGGTGTGTTGTATAATAAGAGGTTCTGTACAATAAGAGAGTGTACAAAAAGAGGTGTCGTGGTACAATAAAAGGGGTCGTTTTAATAAGAGGTGTCCTGGTACAATAAGAGGTGTCGTATGGTACAACAAGAGGTGTCGTGATACAATAAGAGGTGTTTTGTACAATAAGAGGCATCCTGGTACAATAAGAGGTCGTGGTACTCGTGGTACAATAAGAGGTGTCGTTTAAAAGAGGTGTCCTGGTACAATAAGAGGTGTCGAGGTACAATCAAGAGGTGTCGTGGTACAATAAGAGGTGTTTTGGTACAATAAGAGGTCTAATAAGAGGTGACGTGGTACAAAATGAGGTGTCAGTACAATAAGAGATGTTTTGGTACAATAAAAAGTGAGATGTGTACAATAAGAGATGTTGTGGTACATAGTGAGGTGTTTGGAATACAATAAGAGATGTCGTGGTACAAAGTGAGGTGTCGAAGTACAATAAGAGATGTCGTGGTATAAAGTGAGATGTCGAAGTACAATAAGAGATGTCGAGGTACAAAGTGAGGTGTCAGAGTACAATAAGAGGTGTCGTGGTACAAAGTGAGATGTCGGAGTACAATAAGAGATGTCGAGGTACAATAAGAGGGTCGAGGTCAAAAGTGAGATGTCAGAGTACAACAAGAGGTGTCGTGGTACAAAATGAAGGTGTTGTGGTACAATAAGAGATGTCGAGGTACAAAGTGGGGTGTCAGAGTACAATAAGAGATGTCGTGGTACAAAGTGAGGTGTCGGAGTACAATAAAGATGTCGTGGTACAAAGTGAGGTGTCGGAGTACAATAAGAGATGTCGTGGTACAAAGTGAGGTGTCGGAGTACAATAAGAGGTGTCGAGGTACAAAGTGAGGTGTCGGAGTACAATAAGAGGTGTCGTGGTACAAGTGAGGTGTCGGAGTACAATAAGAGGTGTCCAGGTACAAAGTGAGTATCAGTACAATAAGAGATGTCGCGGTACATAGTGAAGTGTCCGAATACAATAAGAGATGTCGCGGTACATAGTGAGATTTTGGAGTACAATAAGAGATGTCGTGGTGCAAAGTGAGGTGTCAGAGTACAATAAGAGATGTCGTTGTACAATAAGAGGTAGCGAGGTACAACGAGAGGTGTTGTGGTACAAAGGGACGTGTTGGAGTACAATATGAGATATCGTGGTACAAAGTGAGATAGCGGAGTACAATAAGAGATGTCGTGGTACAAAGTGAGATAGCGGAGTACAATAAGAGATGTCGTGGTACAAAGTGAGATAGCGGAGTACAATAAGAGATGTCGTGGTACAAACGGGAGTGTCTGAGTACAATCATATATTTAATTAGGAGGCCTACTTTAGCTCTATCTTTGACATACATCTACTTCTAACAATATTGAAGCATTTTGATTTGGTCCTACATTTTCTATTCCTTGTCCTTTTTTTGTTGTTTCTGTAGTGGCAGAAATGTCTACTTTGAATTTTTCCATTTCTTCAGCTAATTCTAACTCTTTTCCATTTATTGCCCTAATATTCCATGTTTCAAAAATCACAGTCCTTGTTCTTTTTCATAGTCGTCTTCGAAATTTCCCGCCCGGTATATCATCATATGTACTTATTTGAATCAGTTTGGTTTTGGATAAACAGGCGATTAAGCCACTGTACCCTAGGTAGATGATGAGGCTGCCATCTTGATGTCTTCTACTGGGCCTTGTTATTTTCTGTCAGTGTTAACTCTCTTAGGCCTTGGTCAACCAGAACGGCCTGCAAGACAGCAGATTGTTTTCTGTCAGGGTTAACTCCCTTAGCCGTTGGCCAGCTAAGACCTGCCTACAAGGCAGCATGAGACTAGTGGAGGGCGGGGCAGCCTAATCCCTGTACAGGTGCTTACCTGTCCACAGCCTGGATGAGAGGTATCGGGGTATGATAATAGGTGTCGTGGTATAATGACAGGTGTCGTGGTATAATGAGAGGTGTTGTGGTAAAATGAGAGGTGTCGTGGTACAATGAAAGGTATCATGGTATAATGATAGGTATCCTGATGTAATAATAGATGTCGTGGTCCAATGAGAAGTATCCTGATATAATAATAGATATCGTGGTACAATGACACATATCGTCGTACAATGAGAGGTATCGTGGTATAATGAGAGGTATCGTGGTACAATGAGAGTTGTCGTAGTATATAGAGAAGTATCGTGGTGTGATAATACGTGCCATGGTACATTGAGAAGTATCTTGGTATAATAATAGGTGTCGTGATACAATGGGAGCTATCATGGTATAATAATAGGTGTCGTGATACAATGCCAGGTGTCGTGGTACAATGGGATGAGTCGTGGTACAATGAGAGGTATTGTGGTAAAATAATAGGTATCGTGGTATAATAATAGGTATCGTGGTATAATAATAGGTGTCATGGTACAATGAGAGGTATCGTGGTAAAATAATAGGTATCGTGGTATAATAATAGGTATCGTGGTATAATAATAGGTATCGTGGTATAATAATAGGTATCGTGGTATAATAATAGGTATCGTGGTATAATAATAGGTGTCGTGGTATAATAATAGGTATCGTGGTATAACAATAGGTATCGTTGTATAACAATAGGTATCGTGGTATAATGAGAGGAATGATCGTACAATGAGAGGTATCGTGGTATAATGAGAGGTATCATCATACAATGAGAGGTATCGTGGTATAATAGGAAGGTATCATCGTACAATGAGAGGTATCGTGGTATAATGAGAGGTATCATGGTATAATGAGAGGTATCATGGTATAATGAGAGGTATCGTGGTATAATGAGAGGTATCGTGGGACAATGAAAGGTATCGTGGTATAAGAATACGTGTCATGGGACAATGAGAGGTATCGTGGTATAATAATACGTGTCATGGGACAATGAGAGGTATCGTGGTATAATGAGAGGTATCATCGTACAATGAGAGGTATCGTGGTATAATGAGGTATCATCATACAATGAGAGGTATCGTGGTATAATAAGAGGTATCATCGTACAATGAGAGGTATCATGGGAGAATGAGAAGGTATCGTGGTATAATAATACGTGTCATGGGACAATGAGAGGTATCGTGGTATAATGAGAGGTATCATCGTACAATGAGAGGTATCGTGGGACAATGAGAGTGTATCGTGGTAAAATAATACGTGTCATGGGACAATGAGAAGTGTCGTGGTATAATAGAGGTATCATGTACAATGAGAGGTATCGGGGACAATGAGAGGTATCGTGGTAAAATAATACGTGTCATGGGACAATGAGAGGTATCGTGGTATAATAATACGTGTCATGGGACAATGAGAGGTATCGTGGTAAAATAATACGTGTCATGGGACAATGAGAGGTATCGTGGTATAATAATACGTGTCATGGGACAATGAGAGGTATCGTGGTAAAATAATACGTGTCATGGGACAATGAGAGGTATCGTGGTAAAATAATACGTGTCGTGGGACAATGAGAGGTATCGTGGTATAATAATACGTGTTATGGGACAATGAGAGGTATCGTGGTATAATGAGAGGGTATCATCGAACAATGAGAGGTATCGTGGTATAATAATATGTGTCATGGGACAATGAGAGGTATCGTGGGACAATGAGAGGTATCGTGGTAAAATAATACGTGTCATGGGACAATGAGAGGTGTCGTGGTATAATGAGAGGTATCATCGTACAATGAGAGGTATCGTTGTATAATGAAAGGTATCATCATACAATGAGAAGTATCGTGATATAATGAGAGATATCGTGGTATAATAATAGATGATAGGGTACAATAAAGGTATCGGAGTACAAAAAGAGGTATCGTTGTACAATAAAAAGTGTGCTGTGTACAATGAAAGGTGTCGCGGTACAATGGAAGGTGTGGTACAATGAGAGGTACCGTGATACAATGAGAGGTATCGTTGTACAATGAGAAGTATCGTGGTACAATGAGAGGTATTCGGGTATGATAATAGATGTTGTGGCACAATGAGATGTACCGTGGTGCATTGAGAGGTGTCGTGGTACAATGAGAGGTATTGTGGTACAATGAGAAGTATTGTGGTACAATAACAGGTGTCGTGGTACAATGAGAGGGAGCTGATACAATTAGACGGGTGGTGATACATTGAGAGGAGTGGTGGTACAATAAGAGGGGTGGTGGTATAATGAGAGGGAGGGTGGTACAATGAGAGGTGTCGTGGTACAATGCGAGGGGTGGTAGTACAATGAGAGGGATGGTAGTACAATGAGAGGGGTGGTAGTACAATGAGAGGGGTGGTAGTACAATGAGAGGGTGGTAGTACAATGAGAGGGGTGGTAGTAAAATGAGAGGGATGGCAGTACACTGAGAGGGGTGGTAGTACAATGAGAGTGGGTGGTAGTACAATGAGAGGGGTGGTAGTACAATGAGAGGGGTGGTAGTACAATGAGAGGGGTGGTGGTACAATGAGAGAGGGGTGGTAGTACAATGAGAGGGGTGGTGGTACAATGAGAGGGGTGGTAGTACAATGAGAGCGGTGGTAGTACAATGAGAGGGGTGGTGGTACAATAAGAGCTGTCGTAGTACAATGAGAGGGGTGGTGGTACAATGGGAGGGGTGGTAGTGCAATAAGAGGTGTCGTGGTACAATGATAGGGATGGTGGTACAATGAGAGAAGTTGAGGTGCAATGATTGATGTCGTGGCCCGATTTAAAGTGTCGTGGTACAAAAAGAAGGGTAGTGGTATTAAAAGAGAAAGTGTGACGCAATAGCTGATGTCGTGGTCTAGTGAAAGGTGTGGTTAACGAGAGAGGTTGTGACAGACTCATTGATGTCATGGTCTAGTGAAAAGTGTGGTTAACGAGAGAGGTTGTGACAGACTCATTGATGTCATGGTCTAGTGAAAGGTGTGGTTAACGAGAGAGGTTGTGACAGACTCATTGATGTCATGGTCAGTGAAAGGTGTGGTTAACGAGAGAGGTTGTGACAGACTGCATTGATGTCATGGTCTAGTGAACGGTGTGCTTAACGAGAGAGGTTGTGACAGACTCATTGATGTCATGGTCTAGTGAAAGGTGTGGTTAACGAGAGAAGTTGTGACAGACTCATTGATGTCGTGGTCTAGTGAACGGTGTGGTTAACGAGAGAGGTTGTGACAGACTCATTGATGTCATGGCCTAGTGAAAGGTGTGGTTAACGAGAGAGGTTGTGACAGACTCATTGATGTCGTGGTCTAGTGAACGGTGTGGTTAACGAGAGAGGTTGTGACAGACTCATTGATGTCGTGGTCTAGTGAACGGTGTGGTTAACGAGAGAGGTTGTGACAGACTCATTGATGTCATGGTCTAGTGAACGGTGTGCTTAACGAGAGAGGTTGTGACAGACTCATTGATGTCATGGTCTAGTGAAGGTGTGTTTAACGAGAGAGGTGGTGACAGACTCATTGATGTCGTGGTCTAGTGAACGGTGTGCTTAACGAGAGAGGTTGTGACAGACTCATTGATGTCATGGTCTAGTGAACGGTGTGCTTAACGAGAGAGGTTGTGACAGACTCATTGATGTCATGGTCTAGTGAACGGTGTGCTTAACGAGAGAGGTTGTGACAGACTCATTGATGTCGTGGCAAAGTTAAACGCGTTGGTTGTGGTACTAGGAGAAGAGTCGCGGCTCAATGAGAGACATTGTGGCGTAGGTAAAGGTGTCGTGGTACAGTGACTTATGTGTCAATTTTGAAACTTTTTATTTTCATCTTCTTATTGTTGCATTGACTATGACTTTAACATTCAAACACTTATTTCCTTCTATGACGTTATTAATTAATCTTTATTTTTATAACAAAGATATAATATATAAAAACAACAACGAAAGAGACAAAGAAAATGGAATAAACACACCCCTTCCGAGTTGTCCAAACAGACAGCGGGTCGTGGTCGAATTATATATATATATATATATATACATACATATGCAAAGTTACTGCTTGGCATAGCATGCTCTCGATTGGCATGGTATCATATCGAAGCTAGTCGTGTTGCTTTCAGGCCGTCTATAACACCCATAATGTTGACAGCTTCCCATCCAACGCTCAACTTCTGTGGGCGAAACAGCACCACTCTATTCCTTCCACCGTTTGTTTGTTTGTTTGTTTTGTTTGTTTGTTTGTTTGTTTGTTTGTTTAAGAGAGAGAGAGAGAGAGAGAGAGAGAGAGAGAGAGAGAGAGAGAGAGAGAGAGAGAGAGAGAGAGAGAGAGAGAGAGAGAGAGAGAGAGAGAGAGAGAGAGAGAGAGAGAGAGAGAGAGAGAGAGAGAGAGAGAGAGAGAGAGAGAGAGAGAGAGAGAGAGAGAGAGAGAGAGAGAGAGAGAGAGAGAGAGAGAGAGAGAGAGAGAGAGAGAGAGAGAGAGAGAGAGAGAGAGAGAGAGAGAGAGAGAGAGAGAGAGAGAGAGAGAGAGAGAGAGAGAGATTGATTACAATTACATACACACCTACACACATACAGATAGTTAGACAGACAGATAAACATTCCATGGAAAACAACCTCACGATCAAAATAATTAGAAAGAGGCAGTATTAACTTGGGAAATCCTTTAATTATCAATTCAATGCAATTCAAGTCAAATACTTGATTCATTTACATAAAGGAAATTATCACAATCAACATCAGCCCAAGATCATAATAAATAAAAAGCAAGATAATAATACAGATATATAAGCTCAAAATAACAATTTTAACACATTTGAAAAAAGAAATAAAGATTAAGAAACGAAATAAATTAAAAAGCGAATGATTATAAGATATAGATAAACCATAAACAGCATTAAAATTTTTTTAATGGTAGGCGACTTAAAACTTTCTAGCTGAAGATTGTTCTCAAACTAAAGGTTCGAATGCTCTAAAGAGAACGTTTTTTTTGTCGTTGTATTTTCTTGACAGTTTTCATAGTTCTCCTTTCTTAACATTTCTAAACCTTTCGACAATGGCTGTTTTAAATAATATTATAACTTATCTTACAACTTATCTTACATAACTTATAACCAGAGTCGTTGTAGCAACACTGCGTTGTTGTGGTCTTGTAATCTGGTTCAATACGCATGGCTGGCGCAGGTGTTTTTTCACAACGTTTGTTTCTTAGGAAAGGTACTTTCATAGGCTTAACTGACTCGACTCAGGTGGGAATGAGTACCCAATTACAGGTAGAGTAAAATCTTGTCAGTGTGTAAGTATGAAGTGCCTAACAGGTAGCTGTACTGTATGCTGAAACAAGAAATGACCTGCTGACGGATAAATAAGTTAAGCACAGTGGGTATGCCTGCATTTCTGAGTGGGATACCGACTTTGCATGCATCTTTGTCTTTATGTTTTGTTTTTTTCTTTTTTTTCTTCACAAAACAGTTCCATTCCAACTTTTTAATTCATGATTTTTAAGAAGTGTTATGGAAAAACCCAAATGGGAACGCTTGCAAGTAACCTTGTGCATGGAGGTCGTCTGCTACAGTTATGGGCCGTACACAAACAAAATGTGTTTAAATGGCATTGTTTTCCATCGTATACTAATGTAAATATTTATATTGCGGCATACGCCCCCCTCCCCCATCCAAAGGGATATATGCGTGTGTGTCTGTCTGTGTGTATTTGGTGTACGAGGCATACTTTTCTATTTTGTATTCGTTCTTTATCAGTTGCCATTCTACCTTCCGGTGTGTGGATAATGTGTGGGTTTTTTATTTTTATATTCCAAATTCTTATCTCTTAGTTTATTTCTTTGATGACGTCTCTTTCATTTGTCATTCATTTCATCAAGTAGAATTACAAACGACAGTTTTTAAAATTTTGAATGAGAAAAATCTATAATTTAAAATAATTGAAAGACATAAAATACCCATATTGTGTATGTAACAGTGAAAGAACATGGCGTAGATTACAGCTGCTTATAGACTAATATGCAGCAATATTACATTTATGTAATACCTTTTGTAATAAATCCTAAAGTAATCAATGAAATAGTCAATATTATACAAATCAGAGAAAAGGTAATATTTTTAAAATCCTACTACAGCATAGTTTTCACACAAATTAAATAATGCTCTCATACATTTTGCATTGATATGTATGGATGCAAGGCTGTGGGTGTGTGTTTCAAATGGATGCAAGGCTGTGAGTGTGTGTTTCAAATGGATGCAAGGCTGTGGATGTGTGTTTCAAATGAATGCAAGGCTGTGGGTGTGTGTTTTAAATGGATGCAAGGCTGTGGGATGCTGTGGGTGTTTCAAATGGATGCAAGGCTGTGGGTGTGTGTTTCAAATGGATGCAAGGCTGTGGGTGTTTGTTTCAAATGGATGCAAGGCTGTGGGTGTGTGTTTCAAATGGATGCAAGGCTGTGGGTGTGTGTTTCAAATGGATGCAAGGCTGTGGGTGTGTGTTTCAGAAAAGTAAGTATTTAGGCATGGACGTAGTTTGGTCCAAACTTAGTGTTATTAGCTCCAGACTTACTTTGTTCATCTGTGCCAATATTCAAAGATGAAAGTTTAGAATTTAAGCATTCAAAGACGTCTTGCAATCGCATCCCTCCTACACTTAGTCTTAATTTAGTACACCCCATTAGTATTGTCAAAGAGGAAAACAAAAACCGAGCCGCAAGCTAACCATCTAGCTGATTGGATTCACACACTGCATTGGTTTCTCTCCCTTCATGAAAAGTGTTGTTTAATTTGAGACAAACAGTAATATCTTTAAATAATGTCTCGTTTCGATTTTAGTTTTTTATTTTGATTAAAGTTAATGGTGGTAAGGGGTGTACGTGACCTCTATCACCGGCCATCTTACCTTGACATTGAATTACACCTAGCTGATTGGTTTTGACACGGCGCATTGATTTCTCTCCCTTCACCAAAAGAAAACGGTTGCCTCATTAAAAATTGAGACAAATAATACTCTCTTTAATCAATGTCTTGTTTTGATCTTATTTTTCCAATAAATCAAAGTTTATAATGATAAGGGCTGTAATAATACAAATTTTGACCTACATTGGACTGTATCATACATCCCAAGGTCGGACATTACACTCGGTCCTATAGTTCAAAAGTTTGCCTAAAAAGGCAATCAGAACTGAACCCCTCCCCCCCCCCCCAGAAAAGCTGTAAAGGCAAAAAACAAACAAACAAACAAAACTAAAAAACCCACGAGGACTAACTAACGATCCGACGGAAAAGCGTATTGTGTTATGTGAGAAGGGAAACAATGTTATCAAAAGCTATGGATTAACAGTGCCGGTATGCAGTGACATGCCGAAAAGGTTAATAATGGTAGACAGGTTCATGTCGCTATATCATTGCATTCTTAATTGTGACAAATTATTTGCAAAAGTTAAAACTAAGGCTTAGGGTAAATGAAAAAACCAAAACCCATGTAATTGCAAATTATGTATACAATATCAGTGAAAAGTTTGTTGATTTGGAAATAAATCAAAATTCAATGTCCTTGTCCCGACGTCACCAGGAATTTGATAAACATCTTTAGCCACAATACAATAAACGAAGAGAAAGCTACATATATATTTGCGAAATTATCACATGATCAGAAGAAATTGTAAACAAATAAAAGTAAATGAAATAAAATTTTCTATATTTCACTACTATATACGTGTGAAATATATTCATAAAGTAAAAATAAGAACTCCATTTTGACAAAAACCAGTACATCGAAAGACAACAAAAATAGTGTCAACATGCGCCAAATTACATTTGTTTATATTGATGAGCTCAAAGTTCTTCTGGAGTTGGTTCTTTAATCTGGTGAAACATGAGAGTAGAGCGTGCATAGAATTGTGAGCCATGTGTAGTCATGTGAGTCAATACAGTCATGTTTATTTTAGGGGAATGTGTTAGATATTCTGTAAATATACAATATCGTTATTGTCACATTAATATGGTAATAACGCTTTGTGACATGGATTTGACGTTAAAACATTAACCATATTAAGATTAACTTATGATGATGGTGACGATGATGATAATGATGATGATAATGATGATGATGATTAGGCATCGTCCATGCACCGTAAGGGTGTAGCCCGCCTCCCCCCTCCCCCGCCCCACACTTTCTCATAGATGCCTTTCAGTGAGTTCTGTTCCCTGCTTTCACCTGTCGCATTGCACCCATGTCTTTGTTTTGTATATCCTTATGACGTCATCTTGTTGATGGTCTTCAAGTTATCCCTGATATTAACTATCATCCATGCACTTCTCCAACGTCCAGTTTGTCTTTATGTGTTGTTCGTTTTGTTAACACATGCATAATTTAGCTTGGTAAATCCAAAAGTTTCGCTAGTGTTTTGTTTGGCAAGGGAGAGTTATCAGGTTATTATCGTGCTTATGGCTGTATTGTGATCATTCCATAACTGACATTTTCAATAAATATTTGATTCATTAGGGGAACAAAATCAATTCTGAGATTCTTACTTGAATGAGTAGAAGCAAGCAAGAGGGGTCAGCTTCAAGGTACGTGGATACCAGAGATGGAGATAGAGCAGAGAAGTCGTGGTTAGTGTTGTCATCCAACTGGAAGCAAATTTTTGCGCGAGAAAGACAGCTCTGGAGTAGACCTGGGCGAGCCTCGAGAATTTCTCGATCGCTCATGGTCATGGCTTAGTGATCACAGTTTCGATGCTCAAACAGTGATCAAAGTCTCGTGGCGTTGATTACTCAACATAGTATCGAGAAAATCCATCTGTCGATACCTTCATTATATCAGTATCGACTAGAGTAATTTCCTCTTATCCCAGTTAGAAAGACAGCTACGGAGCATAACTTACTGTCCGTGACCTATGGTCTTAATCCTACCCAAGGAACGGTATGTGATACAGACTATCATTTATTGAACAACCTTTGAATGATTGTAACGTAGTACATTATGTACTTGAATGTATGCAGGGAAGACAATTGTTAAAGCTGGTCCTTTAAAATCTAGCTGATTTTCATCTGAATGTTTGCAGGGAAGGAAATTGTTAAAAGCTAACTTCCTTTGAAATTAAACCAATTCTGACCTGAATGTACGCAGGGAAAGAAATTGTTAAAAGGTAACTTCGTTTAAAATTTGGTATGCAGGGAAGGAAGTTGTTAAAAAGCTAGCTTCTTTTAGAACTTAGTTTATTGTTGCTTTTAGACACCAGTTTTTTAAGGTAACCTCAAAGCGTAGTAAGGCCTGTTGAGTTATGCGAACTTCAGGAGCTATTAATTTCTATGTGAATAAACCAATGGCAGTATTTTAAATTTTTAAAAAATTGTTCGTAACACAACCAATACTATATATATATATATATATATATATATATATATATATATATATATATATATATATATATATATATATATATATATATATATATATAAAAAATAAAAAAAAATAAATTAAAAAAAAAAAAAATAAATAAAAAATAAAAAAAAATAAATAAAATAAATAAATAAATATATATATATATATATATATATATATATATATATATATATATATATATATATATATATATATATAATTATGAGTTGGTCGATCTGTGTTCACCAAAGGCTCTGTTGATAGGCCACTAAGAGTAACCACATTTTGCATGTAGACTTTAAATCATCCCCAGATCGTTTTTGTTTGAGAAAATGTTCTGCCCAAAGTGACGTTGAATTAATGCAAACTTCATTGTTTCCTCGTCTGTGTGAGTATCATTTACAATCAGCTATCTCGCCATTTTTAACAGGGGATACTGGATAATTTAAAAAAATTGGAATAGTACCTTCACGCCTACCTGCGTAACCTCAGAATTGAATACTGATCCGATGTGATAATCGTACTTGGTATCAGCCGGTGTGTAGTATGCTTGTATCATATAACATCCTTAATTCATGACTACGTAGATACCTACGTGCACACATACATACATACAGACAGACAGACAGACAGACAGACAGACACACATACAAACAGACAAACAGATATACAGACAGACAGACATACAAACAAACATAAATACTCAATCAATGAATGATCCTTCTTACTTTGAAAGCCAGGCGGTATTTAGAATCTTCATTTTCACTTTGAGAAAATTCAACGGCTGTAGCATGGACTCTCTTTTTGATGATTTCAGTGTAACACATTTTCATTTCTTGTGAGAGATGAATGCTCCTTGAAGCAACACTGAAGATAATCATTACATGTTGTGAATATTTGTGAGAAAGTAAAGTAACCAAAACCGGGGTGAATGATGAACGTTATAGACATGGATAAAAAAAAGGTCATAACCGAGAACGGCGAAAATTATAATCGTTAACAATTTGAAATGACTTAAAATGATAAAGGATGAGTCTTATGTCCTCAACTCACAAGTCCACATAAGGTGTTTGAGTGTGAGGCTATTGAGTCCAGATAAGGTGTTTGAGTGTGAGGCTATTAAGTCCAGTTAATGGGTTTGAGTGTGAGGCTATTAAGTCTTGATAAGGTGTTTGAGAGTGAGGCTATTAAGTCCAGTTAATGTGTTTGAGTGTGAGGCTATTAAGTCCAGTTAATGTGTTTGAGTGTGAGGCTATTAAGTCTAGATAAGGTGTTTGAGTGGGAGGCTATTAAGTCCAGATAAGGTGTTTGAGTTGGAGGCTATTAAGTCCAGATTAGGTGTTTGAATGGGAGGCTATTAAGTACAGATTAGGTGTTTGAATGTGAGGCTATTAAGTCCAGTTAAGGTGTTTGAGTGTGAGGCTATTAAGTCCAGATAAAGTGTTTGAGTGTGAGGCTATTAAGTCCAGACTAGGTGTTGGAGTGTGAGGCTATTAAGTCCAGATTAGGTGTTGGAGTGTGAGGCTATTAAGTCCAGATTAGGTGTTTGAGTGCGAGGCTATTACACACACAAAAAATCCAAAACATCTCGACGTCGCTACTTTAATTCATTTCTCGATTTTGCCATACGGAATTGTGATTCCATCTATGTAAAAATCAACATTCCACTTTATTTTTTCGCTGTACATTATATTATGAAGTGTACATTACGAGAGTGAGAGCTCTATGAGTGATAAGAGAGTATGCATGATGTTATTTTATGTTAATTCATTTTTCTGTTGTGATTGTTTTTATTGTGATCGTTATGTCAACAAAGAATATGTAATTTCCAGTTTAAGGATTAATAAAGACTATATCTATAATCGTATGTGATAAAGGTCATAATGGTATGTGATGAAGGTCATAATCGTATGTGATGAAGGTCATAATCGTATGTGATAAAGGTCATAATTGTATGCGATAACGGTCATAATCGTATGTGAAGAAGGTCATAATCGTATGGGATATAGGTCATAATCATATGTGATGAAGGTTATAAGCGTATGTGATGAAGGTCATAATCGTATGTGATATAGGTAATAATCATATGTGATGAAGGTAATAATCGTATGTGATGAAGGTCATAATCGTATGTGATAAAGGAGGTGATTAATATCACCTATTTCGCTTACCGCTATTGAAACCAGGATAAGCTCCGGCTCTATGTGGGCCATAACGGCCTTGGAGAAACTTTTTACATTATCAATGCAGGGTTGAGGCTGTGGGCGTGAGTTATGTATAAACATATACTTGTTGTGTATCTGTCTCTATATAGCTATGTTCTCTGACTCTTTGTCCCTGAGGTCAAAGGGCACATCTAATAAAAGGCCATCACAACTTTTACAGAAAGGTAGAGAAATAAGGACACTGGGTCGGATGACATGGCTTGGCTTGTCTATATCTAAATACATAATACATGCATATTATAAATGTTACCTTCCATGGAAAAGTTTGAAAATTGCGCCTTGCTTATGCTATTCAAATATCCGCTCAAGAGATCAAATTGTGCTTGTATTTCTTCAGGCACATTCCAGCTCTGAATGAGACACAAAACGAAAAGAGAGACAAAACAACTCTGTACAAACAGAAATGTTTGGAGCTTGACTACAACTAAATATAACTAAGCAGATGATGACGAAGACTTACTGATTTGACCCTGACACAACGATAGAGCAGCAGCGTTAGCTTGAGAAAAAATAATTATCTCTCAACCTTCGTATTAAACAATGTTTTCTGGTCTGTCGGTCTGTGTGTCTGTTGTCCGTCTGTCTGTCATACTGACTAATTCTGTGTCAATCTCTTTTCTCCCCCTCTCCCTCTCTCACTCTCTCTCTCTCTCTCTGTCTCTCTCTCTCTTCTCTCTCTCTCTTTCTCTCTCTCTCTCTCTCTCTCTCTCTCTCTCTCTCTCTCTCTCTCTCTCTCTCTCTCTCTCTCTCTCTCTCTCTCTCTCTCTCTCTCTCTCTTCTCTCTCTTCTCTCTCTCTCTCTCTCTCTCTCTCTCTCTCTCTCTCTCTCTCTCTCTCTCTCTCTCTCTCTCTCTCTCTCTCTCTCTCTCTCGATCCAGCAATGACATCATCATTTTAAATACATCAAAAACAAACTTAAAAATTGGTGAACATTCATTTTGCTTTTCGGTACCGCAGTTTTTTGGAATGCCCTACCAAAACACATGAGGGACAATGAGAACATTCACACCTTAAGACTGTATTAAAATTTTATCTTTTTACGCAGTGAATACGTTTACAATCTTACTATTGTTCGATTGTGCGTGCGTGTGTGTGTCTGTGTGTGTGTGTGTGTGCGTGTGTGTGTGTGTAGGAAGAGGGTGTGAGAGCACATGTCATGTGTAAGTGAGTCCGTGCCTGTATTTGGATTCATTATAATGTGTCGATTTAACTGTATACAGTATTAGTTTAAAACATCACACGCTTTTAAGATTTAATCTATGTGATTTTTATTATTAATGGGTTTTTAAAAAAATGTTTATCTCGTGATTGTAATATTATGACACTTTGTAAAACGTTTTGAGCTCATGTAATTAGTTAGTAAAGAGCTATAGAAAAACTATACATTATTTTCATCATTATGGCAACAGCTTAACGATATCAATCATGAGACCCTCAGGTTTCACTCCTAGCAAACTTAGAACCGCTAACATGCCTTTTCTCCACTCAAACCATGTGCAAATGTGTACAAGCACTAGCTTGGGAGTAAAAAAATCTGCGTCAGACTAGCGTCCTGTCCGGGATCATCTGTTCCGCTTCCCACCATAGAAACCGGGATAGGCTTTGGTTGTATGGGCCATAGGGCCCTGAACGAACTTTACTCTATTTTAGTGATCTAAATAACATTAAACACAATATAGAAATATGAATAGAAAGATTCCGTCAAATTACCTCTTCTTGGTTGGGATATGTCACGACACAGATGCTGTCACCTTCTTGTGTTCTGCCTGGTAGCCTCTGAAAGAGTTCTTCTGTAATGAAGGGCATGACAGGATGGAGGAGACGCAAGCCCTGGTCCAAGCACGTAGAGAGTTTTCACATCCGACACGTTGACATTGTCTGGTTGTGTCAAGATGGTCTCATGTAAATGGATCTGATCAGAAAAGAAACGAACAAGGTCTGCAATGTTGGTAATTAAACAAGGTCTGCAATGTTCGTAATTAAACAAGGTCTGCAATGTTGGTAATTAAACAAAGTCTGCAATGTTGGTAATTAAACAAGGTCTGCAATGTTGGTAATTAATTAAACAAGGTCTGCAATGTTGGTAATTAAACAAGGTCTGCAATGTTGGTAATTAATTAAACAAGGTCTGCAATGTTGGTAATTAATTAAACAAGGTCTGCAATGTTGGTAATTAATTAAACAAGGTCTGCAATGTTGGTAATTAAACAAGGTCTGCAATGTTGGTAATTAATTAAACAAGGTCTGCAATGTTGGTAATTAAACAAGGTCTGCAATGTTGGTAATTAATTAAACAAGGTCTGCAATGTTGGTAATTAATTAAACAAGGTCTGCAATGTTGGTAATTAATTAAACAAGGTCTGCAATGTTGGTAATTAAACAAGGTCTGCAATGTTGGTAATTAATTAAACAAGGTCTGCAATGTTGGTAATTAAACAAGGTCTGCAATGTTGGTAATTAATTAAACAAGGTCTGCAATGTTGGTAATTAAACAAGGTCTGCAATGTTGGTAATTAAACAAGGTCTGCAATGTTGGTAATTAAACAAGGTCTGCAATGTTGGTAATTAAACAAAGTCTGCAATGTTGGTAATTAAACAAGGTCTGCAATGTTGGTAATTAAACAAGGTCTGCAATGTTGGTAATTAAACAAGGTCTGCAATGTTGGTAATTAAACAAAGTCTGCAATGTTGGTAATTAAACAAGGTCTGCAATGTTGGTAATTAAACAAAGTCTGCAATGTTGGTAATCAAAACAAGGTCTGCAATGTTGGTAATTAAACAAAGTCTGCAATGTTGGTGATTGAACAAAGTCTGCAATGTTGGTAATTAAACAAAGTCTGCAATGTTGGTAATTAAACAAAGTCTGCAATGTTGGTAATTAAACAAGGTCTGCAATGTTAATAATTAAACAAAGTCTGCAATGTTGGTAATTAAACAAAGTCTGCAATGCTTGGTAATTAAACAAGATCTGCAATGTTGGTAATTAAACAAGGTCTGCAATGTTGGTAATCAAACAAAGTCTGCAATGTTGGTGATCAAACAAGGTCTGCAATGTTGGTAATTAAACAAGGTCTGCAATGTTGGTGAAAACAAGGTCTCAAACAATGTTGGTAATTAAACAAGGTCTGCAATGCTAAGTGATCAAACAAGGTCTGCAATGTTGATGCAATGCTAAGAAAACAAGGTCTGCAATGTTGGTGATCAAACAAGGTCTGCAATGCTAAGAAGTGAACAAGATCTGCAATGCTAATGATTGAACAAGATCTGCAATGCTAATGATTGAACAATGTCTGCAATACTAATGATTGAACAAGATCTGCATTGCTGAGAATTGAACAAGATCTGTAATGTTAATTGAATTGAATGAGATCTGAACAATGTCTGCAAAGAACTGAACAAGATCTGCAATGCTAAGAATTGAACAAGATCTGCAATGCTGAGAATTGAACACGGTCTACAATGCTAAGAAGTGAACAAGATCTGCAATGCTAAGAATTGAACAAGATCTGAAAATTGAACAGTCTGCAATGTTGAGAATTCAACAAAATCTGCAAGAATTGAACAAGGTCTGCAATTTTGAAAACTCACAAGATCTGCAATGCTAAGAAGTGAACGAGGTCTGCAATGCTAATGATTGAACAAGGTCTGCAATGCTAAGAAGTGAACAAGATATGCAATGCTAAGAAGTGAACGAGGTCTGGAATGCTAATGATTGACCAAGATCTGCAATGCTAAGAATTGAACAAGGTCTGCAATGCTGAGAATTGAACAAGGTCTGCAATGTTAAAAATATAACAATGTCTGCAATACTGAGATTTGAACAAGGTCTGCATTGTTGAGAATTGAGCAAGATCTGTAATGTTGACAATTGAAGAAGGTCTGCAATGAGAATTGAACAAGGTCTGCAATTTTGAGAACTCAACAAGATCTGCAATGCTAAGAATTGAACAAGGTCTGCAATGCTGAGAATTGAACAAGGTCTGCAATGTTAAGAATTGAACAAGATCTGTAATGCTAAGAATTGAACAAGGTTTGCAATGCTGAAAATTGAACAGTCTGCAATGTTGAGAATTCAACAAAATCTGCAGTGCTGAGAATTGAACAAGGTCTGCAATTTTGAAAACTCAACAAGATCTGCAATGCTAAGAAGTGAACAAGGTCTGCAATGCTAAGGTGATTGAACAATTGAACACGAGCTGCAATGCTGAGAAGTGAACAAGATATGCAATGCTAAGAAGTGAATAAGATCTGGAATGCTGAGAACTGAACAAGATCTGCAATGCTGAGAATTGAACAAGAGCTGTAATGCTGAGAGCTGAAAAAATCTGCAATGCTAAGAATTGAACAAGATCTGCAATGCTCAGAATTGAACAGGATCTGTAATGCTGAAAAATGAACAAGATCTGTAATGCTGAGAACTGAACAAGATCTGCAATGCTGAGAACTAAACAAGATCTGCAATGCGAAGAACTGAACAAGATTTGCAATGCTAAGAACTGAACAAGATCTGTAATGCTGAGAATTGAACAAGATCTGCAATGCTGAGAACTAAACAAGATCTGCAATGCTAAGAACTCAACAAGATTTGCAATGCTAAGAACTGAACAAGATCTGCAATGCTGAGAACTGAACAAGATCTGCAATGCTGAGAATTGAACAAGAGCTGTAATGCTGAGAATTAAACAAGATCTGTAATGCTGAGAGCTGAAAAAATCTGCAATGTTAAGAATTGAACAAGGTCTGCAATGCTCAGAATTGAACAGGATCTGTAATGCTGAAAACTGAACAAGATCTGTAATGCTGAGAACTGAACAAGATCTGCAAATGAGCAAGATCTGCAATGCTAAGAACTGAACAAGATTTACAATGCTAAGAACTGAACAAGATCTGTAATGCTGAGAATTGAACAAGATCTGTAATGCTGAGAACTAAACAAGATCTGCAATGCTAAGAACTGAACAAGATTTGCAATGCTAAGAACTGAACAAGATTTGCAATGCTAAGAACTGAACAAGATCTGTAATGCTGAGAATTGAACAAGATCTGTAATGCTGAGAACTGAACAATATCTGCAATGCTGAGAACTAAACAAGATTTGCAATGCTAAGAACTGAACAAGATTTGCAATGCTCAGAACTGAACAAGATCTGCAATGCTGAGAATTGAACAAGATCTGTAATGCTGAGAACTGAACAATATCTGCAATGCTGAGAACTGAACAAGATTTGCAATGCTGAGAATTGAGCAAGATCTGTAATGTTGAGAATTGAACAAGATCTGTAATGCCGAGAACTGAACAATATCTGCAATGCTGAGATCTGAACAAGATCTGCAATTGGGAAAATTGAACAAGATCTGCAATGCTGAGAATTGAACAAGATCTTCCACCTGGAGAATTAAACAAGATCTGCAATGTTGAGAATTGAACAAGATCTGCAATGCTGAGGAATAGGAAAAGAAAGAAAATATTCATCTTGGTATCTATTATTACTATTGTTTTATCAATGTGAGGGATAATGTGTTATCTGATACCGCCCAGAGTAACTGAGACTGGGAAGGTGAGACTAGAATACAACACCATACCATTTAATATTTAAAGGACAGAGCTGTGCCGGTATAATTATGAAAACAAAAACTTATCGTGACTGATGATGATGGTGATGATGTTGATGACGATAATGACAACGACGGCGACGATGATGATGATGATGATGATAATGATGATATTTATGATGATGACGACGACAACAATAATTATGATGACAATAATGAAGATGATATTGATTGTTCGATGATGAGAATTCATCTACAACTGCAAAGCGTATATTAAAACATGTACCTGAACAGTTCTAAAAATAATCATATCCAATGCCAGGAATCACTGTAAATAATAATATGCATAAACAGACACACACCCGGACACCCAGACACATACACACACACACACACACACACACACACACACACACACACATACATACACACGTATTTATGTTATAAATTGTGCCATTAGAACACTCTCAACCCACAACGTTACTCACCACCAATTGTAAACCCTGACCTCATCACTTACCGAATACCATTGACAGAGATCAGTCCAAAACTGTTGACAAATTCGCACGACTTCACTGAAGTTGAATTTTCCAAAGTGAGTGTTGACTTTCTCCACGGTGACATTAAGCAAATATAGTATCCACCATGCTCTGATATCAAGGCCTGACTTGTCCTTGTGGAACTAAAGAAAAAAAAAGAAGTACAGAGGGTACTACCATAGTGTATTCAGTGTTATGATCATGATTTGTTTGATGCCACAATAAATAATAAAATCCACCAACACAGACACAGACCACACACATGACGTTGTGGGTATAACCCTTTGTTAGAACCCACTAGAAGATATTTGCGGAGAGCAGAGTCAGATGACCTTTCAGGTATAGCCCTTTGTTTGATGCAGTCATCATCATTTCACCTCTACCAGGGTATAGGCCACAGACAAGAGAGTTCCATATTTCCTTCTCCTGGAAGATCTTTTTTAGCTCAGTCCAACTGACAGCCAGTCTCATCATTGACCATTGTCTATACTGACCCCTCTCCAAGTTTGATGCTGTAGTTTTCCAAATTTGTGGCTAAAACAGAATGAATCACATGATTACAGTAATTTTACAGTGGTTTACAAACCTGTCGTTTTTCTTGCTCACGTTCTTGCTTTAATCACTGTTGTCTTCACGTAATTTATTATTTGTTGCTGCTTTCGAAACGTAAAACTTTTTCCCGGACAAAAATATGACAATTGAGACCATTATAGACGAGGAAATGTTATGAGAAACCTGACAAAATGACTGTATCAAGACAGTACAAGGACAAACAAGAAGGACAGTTTGAGCTATTATGAATACAATGGTTCTAATTGAATATCACCACGATGGGGTAGAGTGTCTCAGCAGACACATCTGTGATTTAAACCCCTACCCTACCCCCTTCCCCCTATACGCTTACAGACGAATAAGAGCTACAGTTACCCCGCCCCCTCCCCTTAAACACGATTTGTTTATTCAACTTCATTATGCCCACAAATAGATTGTATATTATTCACACCTAAAATATGAACACACTAACTAGATAAATATAGACATGATTTAGATATTATAGGGACATACAGACAATGATGGTATAACTACACGAGAATACAAAGGACAAAAAATATTGGACAACAAACACCACCATAGAGAATCAAACCACTGACCTTCGCTTCGTCACCCATCGTCTCACGATGAAAGGAAGACGCATTTTCAATTCAATCTAACGATGATGCGGATGACGTTACTTTTTCTAACGATGATGCGGATGACGTTACCTTCTACCGGATGACGTTACCTTCTACCGATGATGCGTAAGACGTTACCTCTAACGATGATGCGTATGACGTTACCTTCTAACGATGATGCGTATGACGGTACCTTCTAACGATGATGCGGATGACGTTACCTTCTACCGATGATGCGTATGACGTTACCTTCTACCGATGATGCGTAAGACGTTACCTTCTAACGATGATGCGTATGACGTTACCTTCTAACGATGATGCGTATGATGTTACCTTTTACCGATGATGCGGATGACGGTACCTTCTATCGATGATGCGTATGACGTTACCTTCTACCGATGATGCGGATGACGTTACCTTCTAACGATGATGCGGATGACGGTACATTCTAACGATGATGCGTATGACGTTACCTTCTACCGATGATGCGGATGACGTTACCTTCTACGATGATGCAGATGACGTTACCTTCTACCGATGATGCGTATGACGTTACCTTCTAACGATGATGCGTATGACGTTACCTTCTACCGATGATGCGGATGACGTTACCTTTTAACGATGATGCGTATGACGTTACCTTTTAAGATGATGCGGATGACGTTACCTTCTAACGATGTTGCGTATGACGTTACCTTCTAACGATGATGGGGATGACGGTACCTTCTAACGATGATGCGTATGACAGTACCTTCTACCGATGATGTCGATGACGGTACCTTCTACCGATGATGCGTATGACAGTACCTTCTACCGATGATGCGGATGACGGTACCTTCTACCGATGATGCAGATGACGGTACCTTCTACCGATGATGCAGATGACGGTACCGATTAAAGAGACGTTGTAGCAAAAACGTAGAGTTGTGAGTTTGTAATCGCGACGGCCCAGTTGTTTTATCACGACACTTTACTCTTAGTTAAGATACTTCACTCTGCTTTCCTTATTTCACTCAGGTGTGAATGAGTTTCAAGTTATCGTTAGAGAAAGATATTGCGAGAGTGTCAATGCGAAGCGCCTACTGTATTCATCGCTCCTCAGTGAGTTTAAAAGGACTGTGAATGAAATGGCTTGCTAGGAGATAAACGTTGTACAGTGGGTGAGCCTGCACTTGCGCGGTGATGCTGATTGGACTATAAATCCATCCTTATCTCTATCTTTATTGTAAGAAGGAGCGTAAAATTGGAGTGTTCACAGCTGATGGGTGCTGATGCGGAAGTCGTTGGTTTGATTATGTTCGTTGTTCATATCTTCAAATTTGAAATGAATCATTTACAAAAACAAAATAAAAAATGCAAGGAAACCACCGACTCAATCCAAATTCTAAAGGCAAGGCGGAGATAACTCGGATACATCTTTAGAAGATACCCCGACAATCCAGCGCACAAAGCAATGGCATCTTATTTCGAAGAACAATGACAAAACACAGAGAGGACAACCTACAACTTCCCTCCAGTCACCCTGAATAACGATCTAAAGAGAACAAAAAGCAGTGCAATTAAACACACACACACACACACACACACACACACCACAGAACGAGATGAATATACATGTATTTATCTACTTCTGAAATTGTTGTGCCACTTTAGATCCAACGTACACTAAATCGCTAAGGCTTCCTTTTTTAAACGTCTAAACATTCCAGGGAATCAATCAATGCTTGCACGAGGATTCAAAAAATCCGATCTCTCACATTGCAAAATGAGGCAACAGTACCAACCACCCTCAAAAAGACGGTTTTGAAAACACCTAACCAAAGGGGGAACCACTCATTTTTAACACTGGTCTCCTGGCATCTTACATCTTCTTTGTCTCCTTCTTTTTCTTCTTCTTCTCTGTATTGGGACTTTGGTCGTTCGAGCTCCGACAGAGCCCTTGGAACTGCGACAAAATCGCTTACGCCTCTCTG
>JAXRKP010000067.1:290000-297500 GCA_037039925.1 Doris montereyensis | reverse complement strand
TCACGGAGAGGTACAAGAACTCGCCAATGAAATGACAAGGTGCTACTAAAACATATCCTGATTTGCTTGGCATGATAGGAGAATTTGGAGGAACCTTATTTGACGAAGGACACAAAATCTACTTCGCTATCAAGGAAGGAAGTCATGAGTATGGAAAAGGATTCTTTGTCCAAAGAGCAAAGAGAAAACAACAAATTGTGTCACCAATAGACAGGCCCACACCCGAGGCACATCCGACTAGAAACAAGAATTTGAGACTTTTTACGGCGTGTTGCTAGGAGTGCTGTGCCAGTCAAGCAAACACACACAGCCTGATAGTCAAATGCGACCTTGATGCCACAAAAGGTGAGAAAGCGAGGAACGATTGACCTGTGAACCCTAAAACTACAAAGAATTTGATGATATCCTATCAAGCATGTGTTGGGCAGATATTCTCGGCCATCATAAGACATCCAGAGCATGACACAGCCCCTAACAGGAAATATCACAACCAAATTGACTACATCTTTTAATCTATCAACATTTGATTTCATTGATAATTTGTTTGTAGAGGTATTAAAGTTGATCGGTCGCAGGCATGTTCATCACACCTTTTCTTTCATCAACAACAATAGAGCGCCATTCGGTGTTCGAATGCTGTAGTGTCTATTCTGATGTGTGAGACGTTGGTTTTCAAGCCCCCAGAAATACATCTCATCAGAGGCAATAAGGATCTAGAGCCAAAAGAACAACACGAAACATGTAAAGTATCCACTCACAATTCAAAACGCCGTCGATGATATAATCCCAAAAATCACTGTTTCTTGTGTATGAGGGTTATCAAACAAATTAATAACAAAGACTTTCAATATAAATCTATGTTTTGGATAAAACATATACGTCCATATCAATAGTATTAATAATAGTACAAAAGAAAGATACAACATCAGACAACGATTGAGGCACCAGACAGTTGATTTAGAACACATGTATAGAACAATGACTTTACGGACATTTTTATTAGGAGCTGCAAAGTAAAGAAACAGCTTGGAAGAACTCAAGCTATGAATGTCTTTGTGTCAAAAGAAAGACAAACATTGAGGCAAGAGGGATGTCGAAAGTGAAAGAAAAATGACATTGAATAATATTAAAGCCCCATAGGAACAAAGGAACGATTGACCAGTGAACCTAAAACTACGAAGACCTTAATGGTATCCTATCAAGCACGTGTTGGGCAGATATTTTCGGCCATCATAATGCACCCAGAGCATGACACAGCCCTAACAGACATTATCACAACTCCCCCCCATCAAATTCTTTAATATGATTCAATAGATTCAATGTCATTTCTTTCAATTGTGTAAAAATAAGAATCCCATGGTAGAAAAAAAAAACCCACTAGTATATTCCTACTAACTGTCTCCTTCGTTTATCCTCGTTGAGATGTCCAATTACCTCTCCACTGATTCCGTTGATGACATCCGAGGGTCGATGCCATTACCAAGAGACTTTCCCATCTTCTTACCACTTGTATCGTTTATCATCCTGTGCACGTAGACCTGTGGTATGAAAACACAAACAACAACCCCTCATGATCCAGTGAGAACATTGAGCTAGCATCATGTCCCAAAATAGCCGTAAATAACAGTGAAATCTTCAGAAGTTGTGGCTGTTGAAAAACCATTGGGGTATAAAAAAAACCCAAAAAAAAACAAAGAGTTTTTTTTTTTTCATTTTTCTACCTGGACATACTTTATCAAATGTAAAATCATTTACAACTCACGTTATACGCATCTATGAAAACTGTATTATATTACGAATATTTTCGTTACTTTTTCTTCATTAGAATCATATAAGAAAACATGACGTTTCAAGACAGTTTTCTCAAAAATGTATAACAGACTCCGAGCCACGAAACGAATTTCCCGTCTCCCCCCTCCCGACCAATTGGGGCAAATTTGAAACATAAAAATATGTTAGCTTAAGGTGAAACTTATTACTACTCTGAAATTAATGACTTCTTATGTAGTAATTTAATACCAGCTTCAGGAGTTATGGCCCTTGATAGGTCATTGAGGTAAAAAATTCAGAAAATGACATTTTGTTGTATTGTCCGCCCTGGACATGCTTTACAAAGTATAAAATCATTTACAGCTCATTTTATGCACGAAATAAAGAAATCGTTTTTTTAGGAATATTTTTTCTTCCTTTCTTTTTGCACTCTACGACCTGTCAGTGGGAAACAACTCTTAAAAGGCGACTTTTGCTGTAGTCAGGCTGAAATGGCTAGCTCATTATATGTTTCAGAAAAATAATTAATCTCATGCATTTCATATCGAATGGGAGAAAAGCGTCCTTTCATAAAGACCTTGTCTATGTGTTTCTGAGAAAACACATTTTTTCATTATATATCTATATTTCAATTAAAACAATCTTTGTGAAAATCAAATTTGCTAAAACCAATCACGCTATGGTTACAATAAAGTATCTAAATAATAAAAAGACACATTCAAAAATAATTTCATTTGAAAAAAAAAGTTATATTGTTTGCACTGTATGGTATTTTAGAGGCAATAACTGTAAAAATTGACACTTTTAAAATCATAACTCGTTGTTTTCTATGCCATCAGAACGAGTCTATAACAAGACATAGTGGTACTTTACCCTCAGGAGAGCAGGAGGAAGTGTGGGAGAGGGGGGGGGGGGCGATGGACATCAATCTAATCATACTATCCATTTCTTTGAAACAATGTTTAAGCAGGTCTACTTAATCGTCACTTTAATAAAAGGTCGCTTTTCCATAGATTCCGGTCACGCTTGATTATAACGATGATGATGATGATGATGTTGACGATGATCATGATATATTTGTGTACGACCGCTGTTTAAACATATTATACCCATATAGATGCACATTTTATATTGTTATAGTTATTGACAGTGGCACAACAAAATGTATTTACACTTAAGATGTTTGAGATGGAAGGATAGATAGATAGATAGATAGATAGATAGATAGATAGATAGATAGATAGATAGATAGATAGATAGATAGATAGATAGATAGATAGATAGACAGATAGATAGATAGATAGATAGAAAGATATATAGACAGATAAATAGATAGATAGATAGATAGATAGATAGATAGATAAATAGATAGATAGATAGATAGATAGATAGATAGATAGATAGATAGATAGATAGATAGATAGATATAGATAGATAGATAGATAGATAGATAGATAGATAGATAGATAGATAGATAGATAGACACATTGACAAATAGATAAAATAGGAGACATATTAGTATATAGATACATAGATAGATACATGTCTATGTATCTGCTTGTGAGCGTATACACATTGAAAAAAACAGTATGCTAGTTGTATGAAGACACTCACTCCAATTTCATTCA
This sequence comes from Doris montereyensis, assembly GCA_037039925.1. Classification (NCBI taxonomy): domain Eukaryota; kingdom Metazoa; phylum Mollusca; class Gastropoda; order Nudibranchia; family Dorididae; genus Doris; species Doris montereyensis. Next base: position 294,102 of record JAXRKP010000067.1, on the reverse strand, counting down.
ATGGCAATATTATGGCAAATAGTAGAACTGGGATTCGAACATTCCTTATATTTCAAGCAATATGCAAGAGACCCAAGTTTGATTCCTCAGTCTGGACACAATTTTCTGGCCCTCCTGTCGATCCATTGGCGAAATGGGTAACCATGTCTATTTAGACTCGGCGAAAGTAAAGGGTGGAAAGCAATAACAAATACATGCACCACACTCTGCAGTATGCCAATAAAAAATGAAGGCTCTTCTCGTCACTCTCCGACGCTTAACTCTTGGTATGGAACTAAAATTAGAACTCTACTCCTGACTCACCTACGCTTAACAAAATTAGAACTCTACTCCTGACTCTCCTACTCTCAACTCTGGGTATGGAACTAAAATTAGAACTCAACTCCTGACTCTCCGACGCTCAACTCTTGGTATGGAACTAAAATTAGAACTCTACTCCTGACTCACCTACGCTTAACAAAATTAAAACTCTACTCCTGACTCTCCTACTCTCAACTCTGGGTATGGAACCAAAAAGAACTCAAACTTAGCTCAACTCTTGGTATGGAACTCCTGACTCTCTCCGACGCTTAACTCTTGGTATGGAACTAAAATTAGAACTCTACTCCTGACTCTCCTACGCTCAACTCTTGGTATGGAACTAAAATTAGAACTCTACTCCTGACTCTCCTACGCTCAACTCTTGGTATGGAACTAAAATTAGAACTCTACTCCTGACTCTCCTACGCTCAACTCTTGGTATGGAACTAAAATTACAACTCTACTCCTGACTCTCCTACGCTCAACTCTTGGTATGGAACTAAATTACAACTTCTCCTGACTCTCCGACGCTCAACTCTTGGTATGGAACTAAAATTAGAACTCTACTTCTGACTATCCTACGCTCAACTCTGGGTATGGAACTAAAATTAGAACTCTACTCCTGACTCTCCTACGCTCAACTCTGGGTATGGAACTAACTGTAGTTTTACATATAGAACTGGATATTATGGCTGTAGACGAACACACAAATTATATGTAGAACACACGTTTGTTTACCTTTTTGAACGGTAGTTGAGCCATAAACTTGACACTCAACATAACCATTCGAGCAACCCACAGTGTGAAAGTATCATCTCCTGTTTCCAGCAACGTTCCAGGGAAAAAGTTACTTAGGTCACGCGTCTATAAAGTGACAAAGATTCATGGAATGGAGAATAAAATAAAGAATTAATTTGAATTGTAAGAACGACGATTGATATTATAATATATTATTTAGAGAAGCAAAAGAAAAACAAGAAGGGGTGGGGTGGGGGGGGGCGTGGGGTGGGCGTGGGGCGGGTGATGGGCTTCCTTAGCGTCACTTTTACGTGAGGCAAACAGAGTCCGAGATCAGCAGCTGGTGGTTGCTTTAACATGAGCAAAATATAGCTGCAGTACATAAAGTATTGTGCTTCTTCCCATACTCTAATAGAGGAACGTGAAATAAATAAGAATAATAGGGCTAATAGCTAGAGAACGAGACAGAACAGAGACATCACCGACAAGATTACAAAGAAACAATGACTGTTCAAACGGTGGTGGGCGAGACTAAATATGGCGCCGAGAAGACGCCAATCTTGAAATGACCTATCTAGTATTTTTCCATGAGCAAAACAAACCTCAAAACAACAAGACAAAAAAAGAACAAAAAAGATATAAAGTAGGAAATGAAAACGAAACAAAAATAAAAACCGAATAAAAACGCTCACTAGAGAGAAAGATGGATAGATAGATAGATAGACATAGATAGATAATTAGACAGATAAATATATACATACATACATACATACATACATACATACATACATACATACATACATACATACATACATACATACATACATACATACATACATACATACATACATACATACATACATACATACATACATACATACATACATACATATATACACACATACATACATACATACATACATACATACATACATACATACATACATAGATCGATAAATAGATAGATAGATAGATTAGCTAAAAAGGGGTACGGGGGAGAGGAAGAGAAAATAAGAGGTAGAGAGAAAGACACGAATGAGAGGAGCATGGAAGAAATACATATATGTATATATACATATATATATATATATATATATATATATATATATATATATATATATATATATATATATATATATATATATATATATATATATATATATATATATATATATATATATATATACTAGTGCAGGAACTCGTTTACAAACTGATAAACAATGCTAGAGATATATTTGAATCCAAATCTATGAATAGTTAGAAATCGATGTGTGAAAACAGTTTCCCATTGAAAGGTATTTGTATTCTCCAACCATCGTATATTTGGTCTTGAATCAAAGCCTCATTCCTATAAAAAAAGTATTTCGATGTCTACCTCATGCAGGGATTAGACTGGGTATTGGTCTAGATCTAGAGAATCTGCTCTTGTTTCTGTATTATTATCTAGATCTGGTCTAGATTCTAGATCTAGATCTACATCATCGTCAACATTGTAATGTGAAGTTGACAGAACCTCACGTTTTCGCATTTCTCTTGCTTCTAGATCCAGATATATATTGTTATCATTATCTAGAGCTAGATCTGGCGTTGATTCTAAATCTACGTCATTGTCAACGTTGTTACCGGTACGGGAATTTGAATGTACATTTCGTTTTCGCTTGGCATTTCGAGTATGGTAGCTAAGGATTTGCGTTCGCTTACTCATCAAGAATACAATTACAATAGGCTAGTAATTTACACAAACATGGACTAGCAGGCGATGACTGTGAACGTTTGAATCACATTGGTCTTGGTTTACTTACAGGTCTATTAGATGAAAGTATTTTACTAAATGTACGGCCAAACTTTTTCAAGAAAATTGCCAAAATGATGTCTCCAGGATTTAATGTCTCTTCGTAACAGCACGTCAATGATGAATTTGAAAGGATTAGGGCTGCAAAACGCAATCACCAAATCATCAAATATTATTAGGTACAGGCATTTAGCGGACTCAAACTGGTATAATTACATTGACTTATTTTCATTTATTCGAAGTCTTCATGGCTGCCTTTATTCGTATATATAATTCAAGACTCAAATGGCAGGAGTAAAGGTATAACAGCTGTTGCCATATTTCTAGATAAACCATTGTTGATTCCACATCGATTGGCTAACTCCATGTGCAATTTGACTTTGAAATCATTGTCGTTCCTGAGATTCGCTCAGCCTAAGTTTTAACTCATGAAATAGTCTATTTGTTTTATTATAATATATATATATATGTTTTATTATATATATATATATATATATATATATATATATATATATAAAGAGAGAGAGGAGATATAGAGAGAGAGAGAGAGAGAGAGAGAGAGAGAGAGAGAGAGAGAGAGAGAGAGAGAGAGAGAGAGAGAGAGAGAGAGAGAGAGAGAGAGAGAGAGAGAGAGAGAGAGAGAGAGAGAGAGAGAGACAGAGACAGAGACAGAGACAGAGAGAGAGACAGAGACAGAGACAGAGACAGAGACAGAGACAGAGACAGAGACAGAGAGAGAGAGAGAGAGAGAGAGAGAGAGAGAGAGAGAGAGAGAGAGAGAGAGAGAGAGAGAGAGAGAGAGAGAGAGAGAGAGAGAGAGAGAGAGAGAGAGAGAGAGAGAGAGAGAGAGAGAGAGAGAGAGAGATAGATAGATAGATAGATAGAGAGAGAGAGAGAGAGAGAGAGAGAGAGAGAGAGAGAGAGAGAAGAGAGAGAATGAGAGAGATAGATAGATAGATAGATAGAGAGAGAGAGAGAGAGAGAGAGAGAGAGAGAGAGAGAGAGAGAGAGAGAGAGAGAGAGAGAGAGAGAGAGAGAGAGAGAGAGAGAGAGAGAGAGAGAGAGAGAGAGAGAGAGAGAGAGAGAGATGCGTAGTACACACTCTATACTCTTCCAGTACTGTTAACATTATGGCTCATGACTGACCTGTTCAGGCCAACCAAAAATAGAAAATGGCAAGAGAGCATCGGAGAACCAGGCGTCCAAAACACCCTTTTCTGGAAATAGAAAAAGCTGATAATGACATAGTGGCAATATATGTATTGACACAAA
>JAXRKP010000067.1:282500-285000 GCA_037039925.1 Doris montereyensis | reverse complement strand
AGTTTTCTAATGCGGTGAGAGCATACTAAACGTCTTCTAAGGGGTGAGATCATATTGAACGTCTTCTAAGGTGGTGATAAGTACTAAACGTAGTAGTAGATGTAGTATCGTCTTCTAGTAGGTAGGTAGATAAGTATACTAAACGTCTTCTAGTAGTAGTAGTAGGTAGTAGTAGCATACTAAACGTCTTCTAAGGGTGGAGAATATACTAAACGTCTTCAAAGGTGGTGAGCATATTGAACGTCTTCTAAGGTGGTGAGAACATATTGTAGGTTTTCTAAGGCGGTGAAAACATATTGAACGTTTTGCTAAGGTGGGTGAGAACATATTGAAAGTTTTCTAAGGCGGTGAGAACATATTGAAAGTTTTCTGAAAGGTGGTGAGAACATATTGAAAGTTTTCTAAGGTGGTGAGATCATATTACACGTCTTCTAAGGCGGTGAGAGCATATTAAACGTCTTCTAAGGGTGGTGAACGTCTTGTAAGGTGGTAGTAGCATATTGAAGTCTTCTAAGGTAGTGAGTAGTATTGAACGTCTTCTAAGGCGGTAGTAGTATTGAACGTCTTCTAAGGCGGTGAGAGCATACTAAACGTTTCTAAGGGGGAGACGTCATATTGAACGTCTTCTAAGGTGGTGAGAGCATATTGAACGTCTTCTAAGGTGGTGATAACAGTATTGTACGTCTTCTAAGGCGGTGAGAACATATTGAACGTCTTCTAAGTGGTGAGGCATATTGAACGTCTTCTAAGGTGGTGAGAGCATAGTAAGTCTTATTAAACGTCTTCCAAGGTGGTGAGAGCATACTAAACGTCTTCTAAAGGGTGAGAGCATACTAAACGTCTAGTAAGGTGGTGAGAGCATACTATAGAACGTCTTCTCTGAGTAGTCTTCTAAGGTGGTGAGAGCATATTGAACGTCTTCTAAGGTAGTGAGAGCATATTGAACGTCTTCTAAGGGTGAGAGCATATTGAACGTCTTCTAAGGGTGAGAGCATATTAAACGTCTTCTAAGGTGGTGTGAGCATATTGAACGTTTCTAGTAGTGGGAGAGCATATTAAACGTCTTCTAAAGGTGGTGAGAGCATACTAAACGTCTTCTAAGGGGAGAGCATACTAAACGTCTTCTAAGTGGTGAGAACATACTAAACGTCTTCCAAAGGTGGTGAGAACATATTGAACGTCTTCTAAGGCGGTGAGCATACTAAACGTCTTCTAAGGAGGTGAGAACATACTAAACGTCTTCTAAGGTGGTAAGAGCATATTGAACGTCTTCTAAGGCGGTGAGAACATATTGAACGTCTTCTAAGGCGGTGAGAACATAATGAACGTCTTCTAAGGCGGAGAACATATTGAACGTCTTCTAAGGGGGTGAGAACATACTAAACGTCTTCTAAGGTGGTAGAAGCATATTGAACGTTTTCTAAGGTGGTGATAACCTATTGAACGTCTTCTAAGGCGGTAGAACATTTGAACGTCTTCTAAGGGGGTAAACATATTAACGTCTTCTAAGGGGGTAGAGCATACTAAACGTCTTCTAAGGGGGTTAGAACATACTAAATGTCTTCTAAGGGGTTAGAACATACTAAACGTCTTCTAAGGCGGTTAGAACATACTAAATGTCTTCTAAGGTGGTTAGAACATACTAAACGTCTTCTAAAGCGGTTAGAACATACTAAATGTCTTCTAAGGCGGTTAGAACATACTAAACGTCTTCTAAGGCGGTTAGAACATACTAAACGTCTTCTAAGGCGGTTAGAACATACTAAACGTCTTCTAAGGCGGTTAGAACATACTAAACGTCTTCTAAGGTGGTTAGAACATATTAAACGTCTTCTAAGGTGGTGAGAACATACTAAACGTCTTCTAAGGCGGTTAGAACATACTAAACGTCTTCTAAGGTGGTAGAACATATTGAACGTCTTCTAAGGCGGTTAGAACATACTAAACGTCTTCTAAGGTGGTGAGAACATATTGAACGTCTTCTAAGGTGGTGAGAACATATTAAACGTCTTCTAAGGTGGTGAGAACATAGAACATACTAAACGTCATAAGGTGGTGAGAACATACTAAACGTCTTCTAAGGTGGTAGAGAGCATATTGAACGTCTTCTAAAGCGGTGAGAGCATACTAAACGTCTTCTAAGGGGGTGAGAACATATTGAACGTCTTCTAAGGTGGTGAGAGCATATTGAACGTCTTCTAAAGCGGTGAGAACATACTAAACGTCTTCTAAGGAGGTGAGAGCATATTGAACGTCTTCTAAGGTGAGAACATACTAAACGTCTTCTAAGGCGGTGAGAACATATTAAACGTCTTCTAAGGTGGTGAGAGCATATTGAACGTCTTCTAAGGCGGTGAGAACATATTGAACGTCTTCTAAGGCGGTGAGAACATATTGAACGTCTTCTAAGGCGGTGAGAACATATTGAACGTCTTCTAAGGGGGTGAGAACATATTGAACGTCTTCTAAGGGGGTGAGAACATATTGAACGTCTTCTAAG
>JAXRKP010000067.1:275000-277500 GCA_037039925.1 Doris montereyensis | reverse complement strand
TGGGAGTAGGGGTGGGGGGTGGGGATGGGAGTAGGGGTGGATGGGTGGGGATGAGGAGTGGGATGGGTGGGGATGGGGTAGAGGTGGGATGGGTGGGGATGGGAGGGGTGGGATGGGTGAGGTGGGTGGGTGGGGATGGGAGTAGGTGGGTGGGATGGGTGGGGATGGGAGTAGGGGTGGGATGGGTGGGGATGGGAGTAGAGGTGGGATGGGTGGGTGGGGATGGGAGTAGGGGTGGGTGGGTGGGGATGGGAGTAGAGGTGGGATGGGTGGGGATGGGAGTAGGGGTGGGTGGGTGGGGATGGGAGTAGAGGTGGGATGGGTGGGGATGGGAGTAGAGGTGGGATGGGTGGGGATGGGAGTAGAGGTGGGATGGGTGGGGATGGGAGTAGGGGTGGGATGGGTGGGGGTGGGATGGGTGGGGTGGGATAGGGGTGGGATGGGTGGGGGTGGGAGTAGAGGTGGGGATGGGTGGGGATGGGAGTAGGGGTGGGATGGGTGGGGATGGGAGTAGGGGTGGGATGGGTGGGGATGGGGTAGGGTGGGTGGGTGGGGATGGGAGTAGAGGTGGGATGGGTGGGGGTAGGAGTAGGGGTGGGATGGGTGGGGATGGGGTAGAGGTGGGGGGTGGGGATGGGAAGTAGAGGTGGGATGGGTGGGGGTGGGAGTAGGGTGGGATGGGTGGGGATGGGTGGGGATGGGAGATGGGAGTAGAGGTGGGATGGGTGGGGATGGGAGTAGTGGTGGGATGGGTGGGGATGGGAGTAGGGGTGGGTGGGTGGGGATAATGTTGGGTGGGTGGATGGGTGGGGATGGGGTAGGGTGTGGATGGGTGGGGATGGGAGTAATGGTGGGATGGGGTGGGATGGGAGTAGTGGGTTTATGGGGATGGGTGGGGGTGGGATGGGTAGGGGTGGGATAATGGGTGGGTGGGTGGGGATGGGGTAGGGTGTTTATAATGGGATGGGTGGGTGGGATGGGGTGGGATGGGGTGTTTATAATGGAGGGGTGGGTGGGTGGGTGGGATCAAGTGGGATGGGAGTAGGGGTGGGTGGGTGGGTGGGGATGGGAGTAGTGGTGGGATGGGTGGGGTGGGTGGGTGGGAGTGGTGGGTGGGATGGGGTAGGGGTGGGATGGGTGGGTGGGTGGGGATGTGTTTATAATGCCTGGGTGGGTGGGGTGGGGTGGGAGTGTGTTTATAATGGTGGGGTGGGGTGGGTGGGGTGGAGTAGAGGTGGGTGTTGGGGATGGGAGTGGGTGGGTGGGTGGGATGGGAGTAGGGGTGGGATGGGTGGGATGGGGTGGGGGTGGGTGGGTGGGGATGGGATGGGTGGGTGGGTGGGGATGGGAGTAGAGGTGGGATGGGGGGGATGGGGTGGGTGGGATGGGTGGGGATGGGAGTAGGGGTGGGATGGGTGGGTGGGAGTGGGTGGGATGGGTGGGGATATAATGTAGGGTGGGTGGGTGGGTGGGAGTAGAGGTGGGATGGGTGGGGGATGGGGTGGTGGGTGGGATGGGTGGGGATGGGTTAGAGGTGGGATGGGTGGGGTGGGTGGGGATGGGATGTGGTGGGGATGGGGGGTGGGTGGGGATGGGGTTCAAGTGGGATGGGATGGGTGGGATGGGTGGGTGGGTGGGGATGGGAGTAGAGGTGGGATGGGTGGGATGGGAGTAGGGGTGGGTGGGGATGGGAGTAGGGGTGGGATTTTTAGGATGGGAGTAGGGGTGGGATGGGTGGCCCTTCAAGTGGGTTGGAGTAGAGGTGGGCTTGGGTGGGATGGGTGTGCCTTCAAGTGGGTTTATAGAGGTGGGATGGGTGGATGTAGCCCTTCAGGTGTGTTTATAGTAGAGGTGGGTGGGTGGATGGGGTTCAGGTGGGTGGGGATAAGAGGTGGGATGGGTGGGGATGGGGTTCAGGTGGGATTGGGGATGGGAGTAGAGGTGGGATGGGTGGGTAGGGTGGGATGGGTGGGGATTATAATGGGATGGGTGGGTGGGTGGGGTTTGGGATGGAGTATAATGGTGGGTGGGTGGGTGGATGGGAGTAGAGGTGGGTGGGTGGGGATGATGGGTGGGTGGGTGGGGATGGGAGTAGAGGTGATTGGGTGGGGATGGGAGTAGAGGTGTGTGGTGGGGATGGGGTAGAGGTGGGTGGGTGGGGATGGGGTTTAGGTGGGTGATTGGGGATGGGAGGAGGTGGGATGGGTGGGTGAGTAGAGGTGGGTGGGTGGGGATGGGAGTAGTGTTTATAATGATGGGTGGGTGGGTGGGGATGTTTAGTAGGGGTGGGATGGGTGGGTGGGTGGGATGGGAGTAGGGGTGGGATGGGTGGGGGTGGGTGGGGAGGAGTCAGAAAACAGAGTAGGGATGAACCTTTGGCACATTTAGTACTTCTAGAAAACGAGTGAAGGAGACGACATTAAATGGTATTAAAACTCCTTAGGAGCAAAGACGAGACAAATACAAGGAATGGACATCAAAAAATTAATCTAGGCTTTAT
>JAXRKP010000067.1:142500-267500 GCA_037039925.1 Doris montereyensis | reverse complement strand
CACAGTAGAGTTCATAGGCTCCACCACCCCCACGCCCCCATTTCCCCGATAGTGTTCTGACAGTTGCAGTATCGTATGTTGTCTTGCAGTGCTGGTTGGTCTTCTACGAAACTAACGGCAGCAAAACAACGTACAGCACAACTGTATTTCCCATCTCCACTTGAAGGGGACAAACTTTTTCACAGATCTACTAACGGTAAATTGAAACCTCTCGTTATGCAAAACGCACACGCGCGCGCACACACACACACACGCACGCACGCACGCACATCGGAACGTTTTAATTCCTCGGCACCACCCTGTTTCTACCTGTGTAGTTTATGATAATATTAATTTCATATTTCCTGATTTCCACGGAAGTTAAGCGTTGGGACCGAAATACGAAGCAAGAACACCGACATCATTCATTGCCGACGTCACTCAACCACGATTTGAAAAACCACACAAAATATAATATACATGTACTTACATGCAGCCTCAGGAACACCGAAACCCGAATGGAGAAGACACAAACATACCAGTACAACTGAAAACAGAAAGAGACCTATTTGCTTTGAAGACTCTATCTAGCACATGATCAATTTGTATGGAGTGACGTTGCAACACAAATCGCCAACATTGAGCTGATTCTTTAGGACCAGCATTACGTCAGAAGACACGGTTTAGGGCAACCGTCTTTGTTGACTGCGAGGCCATTTTGATACTTTCCGATTGGGAACCCAAAAAAAGGGGGATTGGGGACACATCTCAATTAGTCTAATGAAATCTTGTTTTTAGCCTCATTTTGGGGTGAGGTGGAGTGGGGGAGGGGGGAGGAGGGGTTAGCGGAAACTACTGTTAGATCCTACTTCTTTCGTTTCTCCTTGTTCACGTGTCCAAAGACGCAATTCTGAGTTTCTGGCGGACTCTTCGTTACTTCGTACCATTAAAGAGGATTTATTCAAGTTACATTAGGATTGCTTTCCGGAATATTACGGCTGTCTGTGCGAGTTAGAAGTAGTTTTCGCGGTCAGAGTCTATTTTTCTATTTGAGAATTGATTTGATATGATTTATCCACACCCTAAGGTGATCTCGGGGTTTTTGTAGGATTTTTAATTTTGCCTGGACTGCCCTGTAAATAACCAAGGGGTTTTTAACGTGCACAGAGTGTTGTGATATGCACACGGGTCCTCCTTTTTTATCGTCCGTCTCCTTGGTATTAGGTGTCGATCCATCTTCCTGGACCGGGGGGGGGGGGATATATTTTGCTCTAAAAGAATTCGAGCCGTTGGCGGGGCTCGAATCCACTACTTTTTTGGTTAATAAGCCGGCACCTTGCCTCTGGATTACCGAGTCCTCCTCGAAGTGAGAAGGTTTGCCGCTCGCTGTGCCTCATGTGTTATCAAAGACGACTTTCCCAATCCGAGTATTTATTTGTTTCGTTGTTTGTTTGTAGTTTTTCTTTCTTTCTTGACTTCATCGGCTTGCCGCGTATTTCCGATAACCGCCTGCCCTGTGGTACGAGGAGAACACTGTTTCGATGGTTGAATTAATTGATCTTTTTCTCCATGTGTGTTGTGTGTGACACTAGATTACTATAATGCTTTCGAAGTGAACTTTGCGACGAGGATGGAAACAATAAGGGAGATAACCATACATTTTGGAAGTGGGTGATTCGAGAGAGTTACCGTTCATAGTGCAGTTGGCGGTGTCTGGACCGTGAATGGATTTAGTGTGTTGTTGTTTGAATTAATCCCGTCTTGTTCAATTCAAGGGACTGTGTGTGTGTGTGTGTGTTAGTTAGTTAGTGTGTCAGAGAACTTTGAGAACCGCGGTTGTGGTGGTGGTGGGAGGAGACAGTAGATAACAGCCAGTCAGTCAACCATGAACACCGACCTGGAGTGGCCGCGTGTGGGACAATACCTGCGACTGGGCTGCCCTTGGATGTAAGACTCACTGTGTGTCGTCATTTTCGTCATGCTCCTACAGACACCAGTGGTGGTGGTGGTTGTAATAATTCTTTTTCTTTTTCTTTGGTTGGAGGGGGGGACTGTCATGTGTGTATATATAATTATGTATGTATGTGTGTATGGGAAAAACCCAAAAATAAAACATAAATCAAACAGACAACAAATAAACTTTTGTCTTGTAGTGTAAAATGAGGACTTTTTCGTTTGGTGGGTACCATTGGTAGATCCTACCTCTTTCCTGTCACTATTTCACATTTCTTTCGTCTTGCACATTCCTCATATCTTACGTTGAGATCATCGTGTATGGTGGATGAGGTAATTCCAGTGAAACAAACAACCAAAACTCTCAATTTACACTCAGTAGTTCACCACATATGTTGGATTAGATAAATTTCTGTTAAACTTGTTGCTACCTCTTACTTTTACTCTGAGATCACAGCATTTGACGGACAGGGTAAATTTTGAAAAAAAATCACCAAAAACACGTAGTGTTAATTTGTTTCCTATTTCTTCTTTTTCGCCAGGCGGGTTGCCAACATGGCCGAGGGCCAGCAGGAGACTCAGCTCGTGGCTGCCAAGTACGACTACCGGGCGGAGAATGCTCTTGAGCTGACCATGCGCAAAGGGGAACGTCTGCTCCTGGTGGACGACACCAAGGACTGGTGGAAGGTCCGGTCCCCGGACACAGGCCGGGAGGGCTTCGTCCCGTCCAACTTTGTCAAAGTGGTGAAGCCCAAGGCGTCGCTCTTCTCCACCATCCTAAAAAGCACGGCGGAAAGAAGAAGTCGGACGGTGGCGGCGGTGGTAAGCAGACGGCTCCCTGCCCCAGCCCTTCTCTCAACAACGGCGACGTCTCACTCCGCACGAGAACTAACGGCAACAATGTGAACAACACCACGGAAACCTTCCAGTTGGGACAGTGCGTGCCAGCGTGCTCCAAGTACCTCTACACGGCCCAGAGGACGGACGAGATTTCCTTGCTCAAAGGAGAGTGCATCATGGTGATAGAAAAGTCCAGCGACGGCTGGTGGCGGGGAAGGAAGGACGACGGCACCGTCGGCTGGTTTCCATCCAACTACGTTGAAGAGCTCAGCTCGGCCTCCTCGGGACACGGGGACGGCGGCAACGGACAGGACGGCAACCTTTGTATTTCCACCCGGCCGAGGCCAAGTCGCAGTCCTCGCCTTCCCACAGCTCGTCCGACGTCGTCCTCACCCTCTACCCTTCACGGGCAAAAACTCTAGTGAGCTCAGCTGCGAGAAAGGCGAACGTCTGGAGGTCATGGCCTGGGAGCCCGACTCGACTGGCTCTCCGTGCGCAACTCCCGGGGCGAGACGGGCGTCGTGCCCACCAACTATGTCGGCCCGGCGACGGCTTCGTCGGGAGAGGAGGGCAGTGACCGGGGCGACGTCCACTTCCTCTTCCAACCCCCAGTCTCAGTCGCAGTCCATTTCCTCCATTTCCAACAACTCAATCGCTGCCTTGGCCCTGGCCGGCCGCAAACAGTTTCACGTGTCCGGCCCCCTGGCCGACAAGGACTGGTATTACGGCAAAATTTCACGCAATCAGTGTGAGGACATCCTGACCAAATTCGCCCAAGACGGAGATTTCCTCATCAGGGACAGCGAATCAACGGTGAGTTGAAATATTGCGCAGGCATAACTTTGATCTTTTCTCTAGAAAGGTAGTTGAATTATCTTATATGTCTTTAATACATCCTTACAACAATGGTATAAGCCAACGACAAATCATCTGATGTGTATAACGCTAATTTGTCTCACAGCTCTGTTACAGTAAAAAGTGCACCATAGTTTTGAAAGCATGTTTTTGCCTGGGGTGATATCGGGATCCACATTTACTAAAAAGATTTGTAATAATTAGTGGCGTCCGTGGTCGAGCGGTTAGGCTGCCGGACTGGGGATCTTGAGGTCCCGAGCTCGAATCCTAGCAAAGGCAGGTCAGATGTTGTGTTCCTTGGAAAGACACTTAATACGTATTTCCCCACTTTACCCAGGTGCAAATGGGTACAAGCACTAGCTTGGGAATAAAAATCTGCGTCAGACTAGTGTCCTGGCCAGATGGTGATTATTGTCACTTGTTCCGCTTCACGCTCTAGATACCGGGATAAGTTCCGGCTCTATAGGCCTCAAGGGCCTTAAAGGAACTTTAGTTTGTAATAATTAAAACGAATTTAAAAGAAAAAGTCTGAAAACACAATTGTAATGTAAATTTTTGTGAACTTTTGATATTTTAAACATAGTGATTTTGAACATAGTGAGTTAAAACATAGTGTGTATATTCTATGAACGTCTATTGATTTGCGCTCTAAAACACTACCAAACCCTGAAAATTTAAAACATTGTTTTCATCAGGCTGATAGCGACGTGTTATGTAATGTATGTTTACTTTGAAAACCTGGGAAATGAAATGTTCGAATGTCTTAGACACTTGAAAACATTTTAAAAAATAATTTCTTCGGGGCCATTACAACCGTAATGAGTCTGACCGTATTCCGGTTTCTGTAGCGTGAAGCGGAACGTGTGATATCAGTCACACCTGCAGTCCTGGGCCGAATACTATGAGTCTGTCTCAGAGTTTCTACTCCCAAGCTGGTGCTGGTGACCATTCTGAGCTGGTGCTGGTGACCATTCTACGAGTCTGTCTCAGAGTTTCTACTCCCAAGCTGGTGCTGGTGACCATTCTACGAGTCTGTCTCAGAGTTTCTACTCCCAAGCTGGTGCTGGTGACCATTCTACGAGTCTGTCTCAGAGTTTCTACTCCCAAGCTGGTGCTGGTGACCATTCTACGAGTCTGTCTCAGAGTTTCTACTCCCAAGCTGGTGCTGGTGACCATTCTACTGTCTCAGAGTCTGTAAAAAATGTGTGTCTCAGAGTTTCTACTCCCAAGCGTCTTTCCCAAGGATCATAACTGGTGCTGGATCTAGCATTGTTAGGATTGGAAGCCGGGACCTCATGATCCTAAGTTCTGGTGACAGTCTAATCAATGGGGCCACCAGCACCACTGAAGGCGGTGTCATACTGTGCCTTAAAGTGGGTCAAATTGGATGCTTCAATGGTTATAAACTTTATGCAAACCGATCTACAAGATTTGTGACCATTCAAAATGATAGTATACATATAAAAGCCGGACATGATCCTAAGTTCTATAATAATGGGGCCACTAGCACCACTGAAGGCGGTATATATGGTTCATATTGAATGCTTCAATAGTTATAAACTTTATTCAAACCGATCTACAAGATTTGTATAAAATGATATTATACATATAAATATATATATATATATATATATATATATATATATATATATATATATATATATATATATAAAAGAAAGATGAAGATGAATTTATAGTCCGTATCCCCGTACAAGTGCAGGCTTGACCAACTGTACATCATTTATCCCCCAGCAGGCCATTTAATTCAAAGTTCTTCTCAACTCCCGGGGGAGCATACAGCATACCAGCCTTTTAGTACTAACATTCTGATAATATATTTCTCTACCTATAGCTGGGTACTCATTCACACTTGAGTCAAGTAAAGAAAACAGAGTGAAGTACCTTTCCTAAGAGTACAAGGTTGTTAAAGAAAAACCCACCTGTGCCAGACAGGGGGAGGGGGGGCTTGAACCAGTGTCATCGTGATTACCGGTTCACAACACTACGGTTCAGCTACAACGCCTCTATATACACACATAATATATATATATATATAAAAAAATAAAAACATGAATTATGTTTAAGTCTATGTTTGCGATTCTTATCAAGCTGCAATATTCAGGAATTTTCTCCTGTTTTCTCTCATTTACCCCCCTTTTTTTTCTTTCTCTCTCTATCTCTCTCTAGGCTGGCCATTTTACCGTTTCATTGAAAGCTCCTGGACGAAACAAACATTTCCGAGTGAAAACTCTATGGGCACTTTAGAAATAGGTCAGCAAAAGTTTACCAATCTGGACGATCTGATTGATCACTACAAAAAGCATCCGATCTTCAAACAGGACTCGGAAAAGCTCTTTCTCGTCAAACCGTTTATGTGCCCGTCTTCACAGGACAGTTAGATTTTATGACTCCTTCCTGTATGTATATCGTCGTCTTCTTAGGGATTACAACAAGAAGCATCTCTGCCTTGAAACGCTTCTATTGAAACGACACTATCCTCTCCGTCATCAAATTTCATGGATGTGAAAGAAACTCCTCGTCATGTTCATGATTGAGCTGTAGCAAAGGTCAAAAGTGCAAAAGTGCAAAAGCTTGTGTTGATGTGGAGATTTTCTTTCATCTGTTGTTTGTGTCCCACCCCTTCCTCCCTCCCTGTTGGATAGTTGGTTCAATCATGGAGGAGGGGAAAACACAAACAAGTTGAAAGGGGAAGAAAGAAAAAGCGTCTTTCGGCCTGTAGAGATGGGAAACGTGTGCTGCTTCTTCTTACAAAGTCTTACTGATGAGCGCCAAAGACCAAAATCAATTCACCATACTGTGCATTCTTCCATTTATAGAGGTGGAAAAATTAATTCAACATTGATTTATTATGTTCATCAAATATGGGATTATGACAATTATAATATTAATTTTATTAGACATTTGGAGTTCTCTTTAGTTAGGTCTGTGCTATCTATGGTTCTTGTAAAATTTGTATATTGATAAGAAACCTTTCTTTTTTTTTTGTCTCCATCTTCTTTTTATGTATTGTTTTGCGCTCTGTTCCTTTCCACAATGAGTAAAAGCTAAAACAAATTCTTTTCTTCTTGTTTTTTTGTAGCTGATTCCCCTTCCTCTTTTTTAATTTTCTTTCTCCAAGTCTCTCTCGTTTTTCTTCCTCATCAAAAATCTGTTTCCATTTTATTCTCTTTGGATCTCGTCTGTTGGTCTCTCTGAATCTTGCTTTTTAGATCTAGGCATTTGATGTTCTCTCATAATATCAATATCTGCAGAATCCTTTTTTTATTATGAAAAAAAATATAAATTTTTAATGCATAGAATGAAACTTGGACATATTATAATTTGTAATTATTTTTTTTGAAATTGTAAATTTGATCAGAGTTCAATCATTGTTCAATATAACTTTTTGGGGTTTTGATTTTTTTTTAAATGACCAAATTTATTTAACACTACTACTATTCTGTGAAATAGATATTATTTACTGCCGTACTTAAAGTAAAATTATGACTTTTTGTATAGAATGGAAAGAAGCGAAAAATTGATTAGTTGGTTGATTGATTGATTGATCAGCTGTGTCAATGCTTCATTTGTGAGGTTTTTCTTTTTCTTTCTTTACATCCATTTCTTTTTCATTTTCATTTTTTATGAAAGTTGTGAAACAGTTCTGACACCTGTGAATTTATCAACATCGCATCTTCTCTCTCTCTCCCTCTCCCCCACCCTCTGTCTCTGTCTGTCTGTCTGTCTGTCTCTCTCTCTCCCTCTCCCCCTCTCTCTCTATCTGTGTCTGTCTGTCTGTCTGTCTGTCTGTCTGTCTCTCTGTCTCTCTCTCTCTCTCTCTCTCTCTCTCTCTCTCTCTCTCTCACTCTCCCACTCTCTCTCTCTCTCTCTGTCTCTGTCTGTATGTCTGTCTGTCTGTCTCTCTCTTTGTCTGTCTGTCTGTCTGTCTGTCTCTCTCTCCCTCTCTCTCTCTCTGTCTCTCTCTGTCTCTGTCTCTCTCTGTCTCTCTCTCTCTCTCTCTCTCTCTCTCTCTCTCTCTCTCTCTCTCTCTCTCTCTCTCTCTCCCTCTCTCTCTCTCCCCCTCTGTCTCTGTCTGTCTGTCTGTCTCTCCTCTCCCCTCTCTGTCTCTCTCCCTCTCTCCCTCCCTCTCTCTCTCTCTCTCTCTCTCTCTCTCTCTCTCTCTCTCTCTCCCTCTGTCTCTGTCTGTCTGTCTGTCTCTCCCTCCCTCCCTCTCTCCCTCCCTCTCTCTCTCTCTCTCTCTCTCTCTCTCTCTCTCTCTCTCTCTCTCTCTCTCTCTCTCTCTCTCATTCATTTTATCTTTAAAATCTCTTTTCAGGGGGGGCAAATTTTACCTGCACTGCCTGGGGTTCATTGTTCAGCTTCTTCTCTCTTTCGACGTCTTAATTTATTTGCTTTAGTTTATTTACCTGTGTACAAAATGCATTATAATATAAAGAGATGACATGTATACGCTTCAAGTGCCTGACAACGTACACGTTGTCACCTGGTTGCATTCATGTCTGTGCAGATGTATTTGATTTGATGGTAGTGTTTGCTTAGCTTGATGGATGGGTGCAAAGCTCTTTAAATGTAGCTGGTTTTTGGCAGGTGCTGCTGTTAGGTCCTCTTCTACTTCTTCCCTTCTCCTCTTTTACTTTAAATCTTTCACGCTTGCTGTTTCCTCTTGATTCACCCTCAGATTACTGCATATTGTGGACTGGGTAAATTCCAATGAAACAAACAAACACAGAGCTCTTGGAATAATTGGTTTGTGTTTGTTTCGGTTGGAATTGTTTTCCTGTCAAAGTTGCCATTTCTGGAGTGGGGGGGTTGCTGCTTTTTTATCTTCAGATTGATTTTAATTATTAGTTTAGAGTTGATTTTTCACTGTTTCTTTCAACTTTCCGATGGGTGGCTGGTTGGGGCTGCTGATAGATCCTACTTCTTTCCTTTCGCTCTTTCATCTTCCTGTTTTCTCTTAATCCACCCTGAGATCACCTCAATGATAGACAGAATAAATTTCAATGAAACAAACAAACAAACTTTCGATTTCCCGTCATCCACATATTTGATCATTTGCCTACACGTAAATCTGTTATAAAATTTCTGTCTATGAACTCTATGGGACAAACAGAGTTATAATGGATTATTTAGTGATTCAGTCTTCTGTCGAGATTCTTAAGAAGCAGGGTCTCTCTCTCTATCCTGTGTGTAAAGTCAAAAGGTTTGCTATGAATATCATACACCCTGTTTCTCAGCTGGCTCAATTCCTTCCCCCTGCAATATATTATACACAGTGTCTAATTTTGTTGTAAAGCTGCCCCCACCCCTCCCCCATGCTTCGTGCCTTCAAGCTTACACACAGACTTTTCAGTTTTCTTCTTTTTCTTTTATATATATATATTATATGTTCAATTTTTCTTTTTTCTCTTTTTCTTTTCCTTTTTTTTTCTTCTTTCTTTTCTGATTTCAAACATCAAGTCATGTACATGAAAGCCCAGTAGGATTTGAAATTTGACTTTTTCTCTCTCTTGGATGTGAATCAGAGATGAAAACAGAAACAGGGAAAGCTGTAGTTAGGTAGAAAGTTGCCAAAGCTCCAAAAAGAAGATGAAATATGTGTTTAGCCTTATATGAGCTCTTACTAAGACATCTGTCACTTTACCTATTACACAGCATTTGCCGTTGTGTTTCTACTATTAGAAGATCTTTACATGCAGTTGATAGGCGTTTGTATTCCTCATCAATGTTTAGCTCTCTTCCGTACATTTACATCTCTTTCCCTTTGCATCTCCTCCTTTCAACACACAAGCTAGTCATTCCCCCCCCCCCCTTTATGTTACTACCAAGTTCTACCCTATCCAGCCAGCGTCCTTTATGGCTGAAAGGATTCATTTCATGTTCAAACTGTCTCGGTAGTCTTGAATCAGCGGCTGCGTCTCTCCCCCCCCCTTCCCCTCCCGGAACTCAGTATTCCTGAGGCAAGGTGTAGGCCTCTCAACCCAAAGGTCGTGGGTTCAACTTAGGGGAAACATTTTTTCGAGTTTTTTTCGAGTAAAATCTACTCCCCTCTGGTCCAGGTAGATGGATCGATACCTAGTCCCATAGGAGAAGACCGATAAAAAAGGAGGTCCCATGTGCAGATCAGAACACTGTGTGCACGTTAAAGATCCCTTGGCTGTTTACAAGGCAGTTCTGGTAAAATTCAATAATGCTACCAAAAAATCCAGAGACAAACCCCCCCCCCCCCCCCCCACCCCCATTCTCATCAGTAAAACACAGTTCAGGTCTGCTACCGTGACGTCTAACTCTCCTCCTTCCTGCCTATGGCGACGTGACCGTTTCATTACTTACCTCAGGTCTCAGTTTTCTTTTGGGTTCTTTAAAAAATATAAAATGTGATTGAAAAGATGCATGTTTGTTTTCATTCACGATGCATTTTCCTCTCATTTGACTTCTATAATAACATTATCATTCATGTCATACCACAGTTGATTGTTGCTACAGACGGGCACAAAATTTCAATTGGCAGGGGCGGCAGGTGCTGGTATGACTGGACGTTGGTGGTGGCGTTTTGACGTTTTGAAACGTTCTGACATCTCTCCCCCATCATTATTTTAGTGTGTGTTACGTTTACAGTGGTAGTCTCCCATTAGTAGGATCCATTCACTGCTTGTTTTGACAGCTCTTGTGTATATACGAGTAGCCAACACGATTATTATTATTATTATTATTATTATTATTATTATTATTGTTGTTATTGTCTGACATATTGAGTCATTTATAACAGATTGTGGACCATTTCAAGGATGTTAGTTGTTTTTTTGTTTTTTGCTTCATCATCATGTGAACATTCTGTTGAAAAAACAGAAGAGACAGAGAGACTCAGAGACTGAAAGAGAGAGAGAGAGACTGAGAGAGAGAGAGAGAGAAGACTGAGAGAGACAGAGACTCAGAGAAAGAGAGAGACAGAGAGAGAGACAGAGAGACTTTGTTTGAGAGAGACAGAGAGACTGAAAGAGAGAGAGAGACTCACTGTCCATGGGAGAGTTGGTGGGGAGGTGATACTGGTAGGTACTACTTCTTCTTTCCTTTCACTCCTTCCCATATCATTCTTCTTGCTACTGCCTCTGAATTCACACAGGGGGTCACCACATATATATATAGCGGACGGGAGTAAATTTCAATGAATCAGAAAAGCGAGTGCATATAATAATATATATATATATCCGTGATGTCTCTCACTACCAGGAAATCTACTGTAAAATGAAACGACAATTTAGAGTATAAAAATTAATGAACATATTTATAAATTAGTTTGTTGTTTAGAACCTGTTGTAAAAAGGTTTGTTTGGTGAGGGGAGGGGTTTGGTTGATGTCAACTCCAAACTACCTTTATTAACGTTTGTTGTTGTTGTTTTCTTTTAGCCCCACTGTGTTTAAAAATAGCATCTAATGTCAAATGCACACAAATGTTCACATTGTATAATTTTGTGTCTAGTCTTAGCGTTATATTATATCTATTTCATACATATATAGAGAGAGATAAGATGATGCAGATAGTGAATCATGTTTACAAAATTACAATTCAAGCAAGGTGGTCAAAGGAATGGAGTAACATAGAATTGTTTGTAAGAATAGAAGTCAGTGCTCGGTGATTCAAAGGCAATGTGTCAAGCCTTTCAACCAAAAGGTTGTGGGTTCACCCCGACAGGTTGTGATGTGAAGTTATTTTTTTCCCAAGCAAAAGCCCCAAATGCCCCTCTTCCCCCCTGGTTCAGGTAGGTTGATCCATACCTAGTCTCATCAGAGACAGATGATGAAAAGGAGGTCCAGTATGCAGATCACAACAGTTCAGTCTCAACGTTTAAAAGATCCATCGGTTGTTTACAGGGTGGTTCGAGCAAAAGATATGAAAAATCCTACCAAAACCCCTTGGTTGTGGACGCGGGTCAAATTAAATCAAATCAAATCAAAATGGACTGACTATCTGGTGGTGTCAAATCGATGATGGTGTAGCTGTAGTGTCTTGACCTGATCAAAGTTATGAACAAATCTTTGAATGCTGTTTACTATCATTCTTTAGTGGATGGCTGTAGAAAGCATTCATATTCAAGCGTGTATATATATATAATATTATTATTATTATTAACTATTATATCTATTACCAATGAATAGCTTTGATCCGTGGTATAAAATAATATATATATATATATATATATATATATTTTGAGATTGGAACAGCCGGAGTATTCTTTCTCTTGTAGAGAAACTTTCCGTGCTCTTTGTAGGCGTCATTGACTATTATAATATTAATATTATTATCAAGATGAATATTGCTTTGTATTTTTTTTTTTTACAAGTCTTTAATTTTGACTTCTTCGTCATCATGACTGTTGCACTCTAAGGTAGTTTGTGTATGTTTGTGTCATTTTGTTAGCGGGCAGAGTGAAAACATAGTTATGATAATATACGTTTGAGATATACATTGTACAAAACTGTATGTTTGCACTAGGGCAGTTTGTGTATTTTTGTGTGATTTTGATGACCAACAGGCAACAGCGAAAACAAGGTTATATATTATATGATATAATACGTTTAGGACATACATGTACAAGACTATGTTTGCACAAGGGCAGTTTGTGTATTTTTGTGTCATTTTGATAGCGGGCAGAGCGAAAACAAGGTTATACGATATACTTTTGGGATATGCATGTGTACAAAACTTGTGTGTTTTGTAAAACTTATTTATGATGTAATGAAAAAATGATTTTATTGTTATAAGCAATGAGTCATGAAATGATGTAAATATTTTTCATTTCCTTCATAAGCTTAAAAGCGCTAGTTGTGCGAAACCTATAAATAGACATTTTGACGAGTGAATGGATCGAAGTTGCAGCGGACACGTGTGCCTGATGTGTGCGATGGCAGCCATCTTTGCCTTCTTTTCCTCCCTACCTACAAAACTTCATCACAGTCACTGTATGTTTTCAACGCCACGGCGGGTGGTTGGCGGGTGCTGCTTGTAGGTCTCATTTCTTTCCTTTCCTTTTTGTTTCACTTATCTTTCATCTTGCTGTTTCCTCTTAATTCACCCTGAGAACACCGCAATGGTGGACGGGGTAAATTTCTAAGAAACATTCATCGCCACGGCTCGCTGTATGTTGGCGCTGTTAAGCTTTGTGTTCATGTAACGGTCATTCACAACTTTATTATATATTTATATTATACAATATAGTGTTCTGAATGAAGTTTGTATATTAAGTGAAAGAGAGCCTGAAATGTAACCCCTCTCTGAAATTCTGATTTTGCTCATTGTCTCTAGAATATATATTATATAGGACCTGATATATCAGATATATGAATAGAGCTGATCTGGAAAGTGAACTTTTTAAGTTTGGTAAAGGATACATTGATTTATAACTTTAGTTGACTAGTTATTTTTTGGTTTTGTTTTTCTTTTTTGCTTGTTTGTTACATTGTTTTTTCATAAGATTTTTTGGACCTGTCAAATGAATTTGACTTTAAACTACAGAATATGAATTCGTTCTTGTGGTTTATTATTAAGGAAGGTTTAATTTTTGCCTTTATGCTGAAAAAGTTTTAAGAGAAGAGATGTATGATGGGGAAGGGGAAGACGTCAGAATGGCATGGTATGAAGGAATATCAACGTCAAATGAAATGTCAGGTATGCGAGAATGAAACTTTTGGTGAAAATGCAAAAGAGCCAGTCAGAACAACCCAACTACGTTACTATAGGAACACGAATCGGTTGTGAAGTTTGAAACTCGATGAGGGGATCCGAACTGAAATAATCATAAAAACATGGAGGGAAACTGAATGAAAGGGAAAGAATAAAAGTAAGAACAAAGCTAAAAGCATTAAAAAGTGGGAGTGCAATGCTTATTATTATTATTATATTATTATTATTATTATTATTATTATTATTATTATATTATTATTATTATTATTATTATTATTATCATCATCATTATCATTATTATTATTATTATTATTACTATTATTATTATTATTGTTGTTCTTATTATTAATACTATTATCATCAACTACTTTATCAAGGTCATTCTTGCGTCATGTAAATATCATTAAACGGCTCATTGTGTCACGTTGCTGGCACTGTCATCATTATTATGTACACACGTAATTATATTAATTATTATGCAATTAAGTAATTAACATCAAATCCCGTTCTTTCTCTCCTTTTAATGACCTCAACAACAACAACAATAGTCACACGTTATCATTCATTCATTTTTATTGTTGTAGAATACACACGACATGGTTAAAATCAAATTCTATTTCTAATTTTTATTTCCAATTAGTACACAGTTACGCTAAGAAAGTTGGTGTCATGTTTTTTTCTTTCTTCTTTTGTCTGAAGTTGCAGTTTTAGATTTTTTGCATTGGAAATTACGTCCCTTATTTCTTATTTCAATTATTTTGGTAATTTTTTGCCTAGACCTGCACTGTTTTCGGGCTACCTTATTTCGCTTTCGTGCCTGCGTGTCACTTTCATTCTCAACATATGCCACGAATCTTTGTCAAGATTTCAGGAACTAGTTTCTCTGGATCTTTGTCAAGATTTTTGGGACTACTTTCAAGATTTTTGGGACTACTAGATCTTTGTCAAGATTTCAGGGACTAGCCTCTCTGAATATTTGTCAAGATTTTAGGGACTAGTCTCTCTAGATCTTTGTCAAGATTTTAGGGACTAGTCTCTTTAGATCTTTGTCAAGATTTTAGGGACTAGTCTCTCTGGATCTTTGTCAAGATTTCAGGGACTAGTATTTTGTCAAAATTTCAGGGACTAGTCTCTCTGGATCTTTGTCAAGATTTCAGGGACTAGTCTCTCTGGATCTTTATCAAGATTTTAGAGACTATTGTCTCTGGATCTTTGTCAAGATTTCAGGGACTAGTCTCTCAAGATCTTTGTCAAAATTTCAAGGACTAGTCTCTCTAGATCTTTGTCAAGATTTCAGGGACTAGTCTCTCTGGATTTTTTGCCAAGATTTTAGGGACTGGTGTCTCTAGATCCTTGTCAAGATTTCAGGGACTAGTCTCTCTGGATCATTGTGAAGATTTTACTGGCCTGTGCCAACTAGGGATATACAGGTGAGATAGTTGCCGTTTCAAGTGTTCCTAGGAACTCAAATGACCCACAGGTCCCAATCTTAGTCAGTCAGAGAGTAGCCTCTCTGGTTTTTTGTCAAGATTTCAAGGACTGATGTCTTAGGATCTGTGTCCAATTTTTTCCATTATATTCAAAAATACGAGGAAAATAAAATTGGTAGTTTTTGTTTCCCAAGGTATTTTTCTTTCTTTGTCTTTTAAAAATGATTTCTTTTTAAAGCAATATTAACTGGTTTCCATAAGTGTACTTAAACTTTTGAAATAGGCCTTAAAGTTTAATGTAATTTTGATTTCTTGTTTGGGAATATTATAATGTATATATATATTATTATATTATTTTGATTTGAATTGTGTTAGTTCAGACACCACTAATTGTGGAATTATGTCCCTTTGACCCTGTACTTCATTATTGTTTCCAACTCTAGCTTTTTATCCCTGTCCGCCATTGTGTTCCCTCATAAATTACACGCCACGCTGGTTTTCTTTAAATTCAAACCGTTCACACACACAAAAACTCATAAATTACACGGCACACTGGTTTTCTTTAAATTCAAAACGTTTACACGCACACACACACGGCATGTGGTCGATATCTCGTTCAGTCGTCAATGAACCGTCGTCATGTCTATCTCTCTCTCTCTCTCTCTCTCAAACACCCCCCTCAAGGCAAGTCTGTGCGGTGGTACACATCTCACGTACACACACATATATATATATATATATATATATATATATATATATATATATATATATATATATATATATATATATATATATATGTACATGTATGTGTACAAAAAATTATTTATAATTCCATTTTTTGTACATTAATATTTATGTTTATAAATGCCCATTTGAAAACCAGGTAACAGAACAAACAATTTGTCATGTAGATTTCTCAAGAAGGTATGAATTTCAAAATAGGAATATAATAATAATAAAACGTTTTGGACATTCATTTCTATTTTCTTCCTCTCTCAATTCAAGACGCATGCAATTTTCCCACTTCATATACTGTAGCATATGAACGGTGAAAGTCGCAAACCGTGTAAGTTACATTTTGGATGTTTTGAGAAAATCAAAGAAATGATGCTGCACTTTTTAATCTATTTTCACACACATACAGGGTTTGCAAGTGTCAAAAACTAGACCCAATAGGGATACACGGATTGCTGATATGGTTATTATTTGGGTTTCTGTTGGTTCTTGTGCCACGGAATCCTAGCTAGACGAGTAGACGAAGCATGTATACGGGCTTCCTAATGTTAAAACAGCTATATAAACCCCCCCCCCCCCCCCCCCCCCACTAATTTTAGACTTACATGGTTTGCAACTTTCACCGTGGATATCTTCTTTTTTTCTTTCATTTTTTCTCACCTCCCATTTCTCTTGCCTGTTCATTTTTGTTTTTGTTTTTTGATTGAGAGAAACAACCAACCAACTTGTTAATGTAAATATTAAACTACAACTATTAATACATGTTACACTGGCTTTTTGAGTTGATTGTCTTTCCTGTTATTTTGGCTCTTCTTTAGACTGTTTGTGTGTGTGTGTGTGTGTGTGTGTGTGTGTGTGTGTGTGCATATAAATATATGTGTGAGAATATAAATATATATGTGTGTGTGTGTGTGTGTGTGTATCTGTGCATATGAATATATGTGTGTGAGAATATAAATATATGTGTGTGTGTGTGTGTGTGTATCTGTGCATATGAATATATGTGTGAGAATATAAATATATATGTGTGTGTGTGTGTGTGTAATGTATGTTTGTGCATTCATACGTTGTACGTATGTTTGTATGAGCGTATACATGCATGTGTTCATGTAATAAATATATCTCAGTTGGTCCTACTTCTTTCCTTTTCCTCTTTCACTCACATATCTTTCATCTGTTTCCTGTTCATTGGAGAAGGGACAATAAAAAGGAGGTCCCGCCTGTAGATCACTACACACAGCACGATAAAGATCCCTTGGCTGTTTACAACAAGGCAGTCTGAGCAAAATTCAATAATCCTACCACTACCAGCAAGGAATTTTACAAACCATTTGCAAGACAAAGGTTTTATCCTCTGTACACATATGTGACATACACATACAACTTGCTTGTTTATTGGAGTTGGGGAGGGAGACTCGGTAGTCCGAAGGCAAGGTGTCGGCCTCTCAAGCAAAAGGTAGTGGATTCGAGCCCTGTCAAATTTTTTTTTAAATTTTTCGTTTTTTCAAGCAAAATCTACCCCCTGGTTCAGGTAGGTGGATTAACACCCAGTCTCGTTGGAGAACCATGCATAGACCACAACACTGTGCACATTAGAGATCCTTTGGCTGTATACAGGGCAGTCCAGGCAAAATTTTAAAATCCTACCAAAAGCCCCGAGACCACCTTTAGTCGTGGATGTGGGTAAATCAAATCAAATAAAACATCTTGGAGTGGGGAAGGTCTATCAGTAATCACAGATTTATGACAAGCTCACAGGTTTGATCTTTCGTCTTGCTGTAGTTGCAGCCTCTTAATTCACCTTGAGATCACCACATATTATGGAAGGGCTAAATGTCAATGATTTAATGATTTAATAAAATTAAATTTGATTTGATTTTACCCACATCCACAACTAAAGTGATCTCGGGTTTTTTTTGGTAGGACTAGGATTTTAAAATGTTTTGCCTTGACTGCCCTGTAAACTGCTAGGGAATCTTCAATGTGCGTCGAGTGTTGTGGTCTGTACACAGGACCTCTTTTTTATCATAGGTATCGGTCCACTTACCTGGACTTTGTGATTGAGAGGCTGACAATCGTAGTGGCACCCTGCCTCTTGACCACCAAGTCCCCAAATTTCAATGAAACAAACTCTTCTTATGAGCTTGTGACTTCTCTAGGGCAGCTTTCTATTCATTTTATCTATTGTAACCTGAACAACAAAAAGACAAACAAAAAGAAAACGAAGAAAATGAAGAAAAGGAAAAGAAGAAGAAAAAGAACAAGAACAAGAACAAGAAAGAAGAACACAGCTTATTATCAAGAATCAAATTTAGATTCAAATTCCAGTCAAAAAGCCGTTTTCACTTTGGTTGTAATTTATCGTCCACCATATGCAGGCAACTAGGGTCAATTAAGAGGAAACAGCAAGATGAATAAATATGCATGAAAGTTTGTTTCATTGAAATTCACCCCATCCACCATATGCAGTAATTTCAAGGAAAAATCAAAAGAAAGTTTGTTTCATTGAAATTTACCATATGCAGTAATTTCAAGGAAAATCAAAAGAAAGTTTGTTTCGTTTGTTTCATTGAAATTTACCCCGTCCACCATATGCAGTAATTTCAAGGAAAATCAAAAGAAAGTTT
Source organism: Doris montereyensis (assembly GCA_037039925.1). Lineage (NCBI taxonomy): Eukaryota > Metazoa > Mollusca > Gastropoda > Nudibranchia > Dorididae > Doris > Doris montereyensis. The sequence continues at coordinate 249,378 of JAXRKP010000067.1, read as the reverse complement.
GTTTCATTGAAATTTACCCGTCCACCATCATGATCTCAGGGTGAATTGTGAGGAAACAGTAAGATGAAAGATAAGTGAAAGAAGTAAAGGAAAGAAGTAGGATCTATCAGCAGCACCTGCCAACTGTCTGTAGTGCTAAGAGGAAATAGCAAGATGAAAAATAATTGAAAGAGGAATGAAATAAGTAGGACCTTCCAGCAGCATCCGTCGACTGCCAAAACATGTGAAAGAATGAAAAGAAAGAAGTAGGACCTACCAGTAGCACCCTTTACATCCCCTCCCAATTACAATCATTGAGTCACACAACACACTCTCAATTTAACACAATCTCTTTACCTCCAACTTACCATTACACCAGTTTTCTCCTCTACAAATATACAAATCAAAATGAAACAAACAAAAATCCAAGTCTTTTGTCTTGAAACAGTAATTCACAAAAGGAATGTTTTCATTCAAAGGTAATGATAAGTCTTGACAACATTGTTAAAAATAAATTTCAATAAATATACCGTGAAAGTCAGAGACCATGAAAGCAGTAAAAAAAGAAGAAAAAAAGTTTTAAAAAAGAAAACAGAAAAGCGATTTCTCTTTCTTCCATATGTGATTCCAAATGTGATTCATTGACGTAAATAAAAAAAAAACGATATTCATCTAATTACATGGAGATCATTGGATAAATTTCAGCATTTCCATTTTGTAATTGATATACGATGAGACAGACAGTAAAATAATCTTCTATCAAGGCCGCTATGGCAGAAATAGCTGGAGCTTAGTGTGAAGTGGAGCAGGTGATAAGCAATGTTCCCTTTAAGCTGTACGCCTGTGCGTGCACACACACGAGGGAGAGAAAGGTGCGCACAGTTGAGAAATGTCTTTGGACACCAACGTTCCTTGTCTAACGTTCACTACTGTCATTGTCATACAGACAGAGCAGACAAAGCACTTAATCATTGGGATTATCTCGTCAAACTTTGCACAACACCAAAAATGTATGCGAACAGTCTAGAAACATTAAAATTAAAGGAAACATTGGTGATAAGAGACATGGGTCACCTGGACCTGGACAGGTAACTACTTTCAACCAGTCCAGCCCGCCACTGTCACGGGTTTTGACTGCCCCGCTGATGCCAATTTACACCTAGTCTTTTCTTTCTGTGAAATTTACCCCTCCACCGCCATTGCGGTGATGTCAGGGAGAATTAAGAGGAAGCAGCAAGATCAAAAATAACTGAAAAAAAGAAGGAAAGGAAAGACGTAGGAGGACCTACCAACAGCATTCGTCAACCGCCCACGCACCTGGTCTAGAATTGTGTGAAGAAAAAGTGGGTCTTACTTTGCCAACGTTGGATCTAGCATTGCCCAGGGTTTTGAAGCTACGGATGGAACAAGATACACACTACATGTGCTGCTATGTGTAAATAAATATGAAGTGTTCCAAGTGAACATTGATATAAATCTTATTGATATTGATTTCATTTACCCACATCCACAACTAAGGTGATCTCTGGGTTTCTGGTAGAGTTTTTAATTTTGCCCCGACTGTCCTGTAAACAGCCACGGGATCTTTAACGTGCACAGAGTGTTGTCATTAATGTCATCTGCTCATGGGACCTTCTTTGTATAGTCCTTCTCCGATAGGACTTGGTGTGGATCCACCTGCCTGGACCAGGGAAGTAGATATTGTTTGAAAAAAGTTGATAAAAAATTTTCAACCGCTGGTGTGGCTCGACCCACTACCTTTTGGTTGAAAGGCCTCTGGACTACTGAGTCACCTTGACATATTAAATACAGTAGTCTCCTGCTAAATGCATGCCGCCATAGGGCATGGTCCATTTAAGTGCACGGTCATTACTCAAAACAATTTCTAAAAATATAAAAATTTATCAAACAATGTTTTTAAAATATATATTTACCCTAAATGCACAGTCATCACTCAAAACAGCGTTTTTAAAAATATAAATTTACCCCTCTAAATGCACAGTCATCACTCAAACAATGTTTTTAAAAATATAAAGTTACCCCCCTTAGTGAACTACTTTACTTAAAAATACTAAGTCATAAATTTTTGTGTATCTTTTTCTTTAATAAAATTTCAAAAATATATCTGCTTATATCACTCAATAACAGGGAGCTGGTCCAGAAAGTTCTCTTGATATGTAATGCGTACTGAGACTTTGTGATAGAAACAAAACAAAAAAAGCAAAAGTGAATTAATAAATAATAATTATAATCCAAATCTTAAATTAAGGGAGATTACTTAAAACAGCACAACAAATGCAGGTGAGATAAATGGAATAATAATAGAGCTTGGGAGGGGGGGGTTGGAGAACACAAACGGTTAGAAGCAAGTTGGCGATGTGAGTAATGTGACCAGCATGGAGTTTTCATAATGGTTTGTCATTGGACCACAACATCGCTACCGCTTTGATCAAAAGCAGTAAGCGCCAACATTTTGATTTTCGTTTGCCTTTATCTCCATACTATACATAATTATGAGTTGGTCTTTCTTTGCTCGCCATATTTTACACGTAGGTTCTAAATGATCCCAAGATCGTTTTTATATCAGGAAATTTTATACCAGAAGTGATGTTTAATTATTGAAAACTTCATTGTTCCCCCTGTCACCTTCTAGTAGAATTTTCAATCACCTAAGCCGCCATTTTAAACAGGTTTTATTAAAAAGTTGGAATTGTATCGCGCACGCCAACCTGCTTAATCTCAGTATTAAATACTGACCCGGTTTAATAATCGTTCTTGGTATCACATGGGGTATAACATGCTTGTATATAATTATGAGTTGGTCAATCTTTGTTCACCAAAAGCTCTGTTGATAGGCCACTAAGAGTAACCATAGTTTTGCATGTAGGCTTTAAATCATCCCCAGATCGTTTTTGTGTGAGAAAATGCTCTGCCAAAAATGACGTTGAATTAATCAATGTAAACTTCATTGTTTCCTCGTCTTTTGTGAGTATCATTTTCATCCAGCTAGCCCGCAATATTGAACAGGTTATACCGGGTAATCAAAAAGTTGAATAATACCTTCACGCTTACCTGTGTAACCTCTGAATTGAATACTTACCTGATTTAATAATCGTATTTGGTACCGGTACCATCCGAGATGCTAATATGCTTGTATTATATGGTTAAAACCTTGGGTTTGAAAAATGAGGGAAAGCGTGGTTATTCACTGCTAAACATAAGATACCCATTAGCCTATCGCACTGCTTTCTTCAAAGTCAATTAGCAAATCATTTGTTTTGGTGTTTTTTTTGCCTCTCCTGTAAAACATAGTGAATGGCGCTTAGGAATTTTGATCAGAGTGGTAGTAGTACTAGTAGTAGATTATATACTTATACACACATTTGTAATAATCATAGATAAACTTAAGAATTGTAGAAAATCAATTTGTGACAACAGTGGATATATTGATGTAAGCTTAAAATTTCTGATGTAGAGCACCTGACTACCATCCCTACCACTCAGGGGATCTTAGTTCGGTTCCCAGTCCATATAAAAAGAAATTCATGAAATCAACAGTTGAGAAATTACATTTTTATCTTTTTCATTTCATATTTCATGGTTCTTTCTGACCCCTTTGCTATCAATTATGTAACTAAAAGATGGATTTAATAATAATAATGATAATAATAATGATAATAATAATAATAATATAAATAATAATAATAATAATACTAATAATACTAACAATAATAATAATAATAGTACCAACACAATAATAATACTCATAATAATACTAATAATACTAATAATACTAATAATAATAATAATAATAATAAATAATAATAATAATAATAATAATAATAATAATAATAATAATAATAATAATAATTTGAATAACAAAGCAATAATAATATTAATAATAACCATGATAATAAAAATTACATTTACATAATATGTGCAGAACCACAATAGATGTAATATTTTGCTCTTTTGTAGACTGCATGACAAACCGTTCTGTCGTCAAATCCAGGTAACCAACAAAATCGACTTTAAAGCCATGAGAAAATCGGTTTTATCTACTGTAAAATCATTGAGACATCTTATAGTATAGATCTCACAAAGTTATATTAAAAATAGCCAAAAATAAAAAAATGGAAACATTTCGAGTTGTCATTCAGGCAACGATTTAATAATTCATTATTTTCATTTTTGTACTTTACCCCTCTTGTAATTTTATTTAAATTATTTTATTTCTGTTTGTTTTTCTTGTATTGAAATCATATTTTATTTCATTGACATTCTTTATGGGTTGTATGTACTATGACATATCACTGTAAAGCGCTCAGAGGTTGATCTAGTATTGATGATGAGCGCAATAGAAATGTATCTTATGATTAATATTATTATTATTATTTCAAATGCAAAAATAAAACTTTTTCGAGTTAAAATGATTTGTCACTCAGGCGACGATTTAATAAATCATTTCCCATTGGTCCGATGAGTAAAGCCAAAACATTTTAATGTAAATTATCTGTTGCAAAATGTACATCATATATACATAATGAAATTGTTTTCTCTATTTCCTGATATACTGAGTGATATGGATAAGAAATTTGACAGCTGCACATTAAAAAAACTCAACAACATTGAATGTATCGAGTCAAATTTGCCTGAGAGAAGTAGGAGGAATACAATGGGGAAACAAAAACAGAACCAATCATGTCATACTTGAATTGATATCAACATTGACAGAAACAGAACCAATCATGTAATAACTGTATTGATATCAACAAAGACAGAAACAGAACCAATCATGTAATAACTGTATTGATATCAACAAAGACAGAAACAGAATCAATCATGTAATAACTGTATTGATATCAACAGAGACAGGCTACACAGAATTGTACATCAGCATAGGTGTAAAACAAAAATATGTAAACAAAAATATGTAAAATGAAATATGTAAAACAAAAATATATGTAAACAAAAATATGTAAACAAAAATATGAAATAAAAACAAAAATAAAAATATGTAATACAAAAATATGTATCAACATACAGGCACTAGGCTAAGGCTCAACACACAGGCTGAACAGAAAAACACATCATCAACACATAATACAGGCTACACTGAAATTGAAATAGAAATCAACAACAGAAAAACACATCATCAACACATAATACAGGCTACACTGAAATTGAAATAGAAATCAACGCACAGGCTAATGACAGGATATTATATATATATATATATATATATATATATATATGCATGTTAAGTTATTATACTGTATACAATGTTGAGACAGGAACTCTCACACACTCTTATGTGATTGTGCCCTTACATAGGACATTGAAGACAACATAAGACCATTAAAACAAAAGGCCAAGTAGTTTTGCATAGAAAACATGGCAAGCCTAATGGCTTATCAATATCATCAAGCTGTACAGGAAGATAAAAAAGTCAGGATGTCATTGCTGTAGATAGTTTCATTGGAATTTACCCTTTCCACCGTATGTCGTGATCTAAGCGTGAATTAAGAAGTGATAGCAAGATAAAAGATAAGTGAAAGAGGGGAAAGGAAAGAAGTAGGACCTAACAGGAAAGCCCGCCCCACCGCTGATAGTGGAATGATGTATTTAGTAACGCAGATATAAACTGTAGTAATACATAGGGTAACCATGACAATGAACATACAGCGGAACCTCTTTAATCGGGAATTCTTGGTGGATTGTAAAATTGTCCCGATTGGCCGGGGACCTTTCCCATTTAGAGAGGTAAACTATATAATTTCTTCCAGATTACCACCCTTTCACTCATCCCTACTCACACAAACTAATGACACACAGTCGATTTTTATTGGTGCCAATGTAAAGTTTGATCTCTTATAAACACTGTGTTTAAAAAATGAAGAGAAAATAATAACAAATAAAAAAATTATGAATTTTTTAAACCCACCCTACTTTTTGGGTACCCACGTCGTAATCTTGTGTCGGACCTTGGGTAGTCTATGAGGAGTTACGCTCAACTCAAGAATTTTGGTCTACACGTACAACCCTGTCACTGATATAATATATAATATCTGGGAAAATGTGTTAAATGAAATAAGAGACACCAATACATAAACAGAATGAAAGAAGAACTCTTCCTTTATGAAATACAGTAAAATACGTCTCATCACTTTCTGATCTGAGATTTTTTTTTTAATGGTTCAAAAACCCACCTACGCTGAGGTCACAAGATGGAGTCCTTGGTCGCGGTTTGAATGAGTTAAGAAAGATTATGATAAAGTAAGAAATAATAAATACTGTGTGATACTGACAGAAATGTCAGTTACAAAATATTGTAATAAAGTAAGAAAAAATAAATACTGTGTAATACTGACAGAAATTTCAGGCTGATGTAGTTTTTAGAAATTAACCCCATCTCTTTATGTGAATGTCAACAACAAAATTCCCACAAAGTATTGTATAATATTCACATTCAGTGTGATTAAGAAAAACAGATTTTTCATTTTTGTAATCAGAAATTCATGGACATTAAAACATTCATGGCTAAAACCTGACTGAATGTTTTAGACGTGTGTTGTATGGGAACTAGTTTCTTTGCAGTTTATCTTGTTTACCTTACCCTCACAGTGAATTAACCTAACTGAATGTTTTAGATGTGTGTTGTATGGGAACTAGTTTCTTTGCAGTTTACCTTGTTTACCTTACCCTCACAGTGAATTAACCTGACTGAATGTTTTAGATGTGTGTTGTATGGGAACTAGTTTCTTTGCAGTTTACCTTGTTTACCTTACCCTCACAGTGAATTAACCTGACTGAATGTTTTAGATGTGTGTTGGATGGGAACTAGTTTCTTTGTAGTTTATCTTGTTTACCTTACCCTCAGAGTGAATTAACCTGACTGAATGTTTTAGATGTGTGTTGGATGGGAACTAGTTTCTTTGCAGTTTATCTTGTTTACCTTACCCTCAGAGTGAATTAACCTGACTGAATGTTTTAGATGTGTGTTGGATGGGAATTAGTTTCTTTGCAGTTTATCTTGTTTACCTTACCCTCACAGTGAATTAACCTGACTGAATGTTTTAGATGTGTGTTGGATGGGAACTAGTTTCTTTGCAGTTTATCTTGTTTACCTTACCCTCACAGTGAATTAACCTGACTGAATGTTTTAGATGTGTGTTGGATGGGAACTAGTTTCTTTGCAGTTTATCTTGTTTACCTTACCCTCACAGTGAATTAACCTGACTGAATGTTTTAGATGTGTGTTGATGGGAACTAGTTTCTTTGCAGTTTATCTTGTTTACCTTACCCTCTTCACAGTGAATTAACCTGACGGAATGTTTTAGATGTGTGTTGGATGCAGTTTACCTTGTTTACCTTACCCTCACAGTGAATTAACCTGACTTATTTTAGATGTGTGTTGTATGGGAACTAGTTTCTTTGCAGTTTACCTTGTTTACCTTACCCTCTTCACAGTGAATTAACCTGACTAAATATTTTAGATGTGTGTTGTATGGGAACTAGTTTCTTTGCAGTTTATCTTGTTTACCTTACCCTCTTCACAGTGAATTAACCTGACTGAATGTTTTAGATGTGTGTTGTATGGGAACTAGTTTCTTTGCAGTTTATCTTGTTTACCTTACCCTCACAGTGAATTAACCTGACTGAATGTTTTAGATGTGTGTTGGATGGGAACTAGTTTCTTTGCAGTTTACCTTGTTTACCTTACCCTCACAGTGAATTAACCTGACTGAATGTTTTAGATGTGTGTTGGATGGGAACTAGTTTCTTTGCAGTTTATCTTGTTTACCTTACCCTCACAGTGAATTAACCTGACTGAATGTTTTAGATGTGTGTTGGATGGGAACTAGTTTCTTTGCAGTTTATCTTGTTTACCTTACCCTCACAGTGAATTAACCTGACTGAATGTTTTAGATGTGTGTTGGATGGGAACTAGTTTCTTTGCAGTTTATCTTGTTTACCTTACCCTCACAGTGAATTAACCTGACTGAATGTTTTAGATGTGTGTTGGATGGGAACTAGTTTCTTTGCAGTTTATCTTGTTTACCTTACCCTCTCACAGTGAATTAACATGACGGAATGTTTTAGACGTGTTTGATGGAAACTAGTTTCTTTGCAGTTTACCTTGTTTACTTTACCCTCACAGTGAATTAACCTGACTGAATGTTTTAGATGTGTGTTGGATGGGAACTAGTTTCTTTGCAGTTTACCTTGTTTACCTTACCCTCACAGTGAATTAACCTGACAGAATGTTTTAGATGTGTGTTGATGGGAACTAGTTTCTTTGCAGTTTACCTTGTTTACCTTACCCTCACAGTGAATTAACCTGACTGAATGTTTTAGATGTGTGTTGATGGGAACTAGTTTCTTTGCAGTTTATCTTCTTTACCTTACCCTCTTCACAGTGAATTAACATGACGGAATGTTTTAGACGTGTGTTGGATAAACTAGTTATTGAGTTAAGGTGAATTAACCTGACTGAATGTTTTAGATGAGTTTGACCTAGCAGTTTAGCTTGTTTAGCTGCCAAAGCCACTGGATGGGAGAACTAGTTTCTTTGCAGTTTACATAAAGACAGAAAAAAAACAATGGTAGCCGGGCCGGAAGGAAAAGGAGAGGGGGACGGCATAGTACATGAGTTTGAGTATCAAAATTACTAATAGCTAAATTGTGCATACTGTATTATCATGCCAGATAGCATGGTTTTTAGGAAGGAGTTTGAGTATCAAAACTAATAATACTAAATTGTGCATACTGTATTATCATGCCAGGTAGCATGGTTTTTTTTAGGAAGGAGTTTGAGTATCAAAACTACTAATACTAAATTGTACATACTGTATTATCATGCCAAGTAGCATAGTTTTTTAGTACAGAGTTTGAGTACCAAATCTAATAATACTAAATTGTGCATACTGTATTATTATGCCAGGTAGCATGGTTTTTTAGCACAGAGTTTGAGCATCAAAACTACTAATACTAAATTGTGCATACTGTATTATTATGCCAGGTAGCATGGTTTTTTAGCACAGAGTTTGAGTACCAAATCTACTAATACTAAATTGTGCATACTGTATTATTATGTCAGATAGCATGGGTTTTTTTTAGCATTCATAACACGAAAATAAAAACCACAATGTAACAAAGGCTTAGAATTAGAAGCTCAGGCTCTTCACAATCAGAACCATTGACAACACGCTTACTCAATCAAACTTAACAATGGGAAAGTGTTCATACTTCCTTTCTTTCTTCTTTAAAATTTACCCTGTGGTGGTCTCACTCAGGGTGAATTTGCAAAATAGGTCTCACTCAGGGTGAATTTGCAAAATAGGTCTCACTCAGGGTGAATTTGCAAAAAAGATCTCACTCAGGGTGAATTTGCAAAATAGGTCTCACTCAGGGTGGATTTGCAAAAAAGGTCTCACTCAGGGTGAATTTGCAAAAAAGGTCTCACTCAGGGTGAATTTGCAAAAAAGGTCTCACTCAGGGTGAATTTGCAAAATAGGTCTCACTCAGGGTGAATTTGCAAAATAAGTCTCACTCAGGGTGAATTTGCAAAAAAGGTCTCACTCAGGGTGAATTTGCAAAAAGGTCGCACTCAGGGGGAATTTGCAAAAAGGTCTCACTCAGGGTGAATTTGCAAAAAGAAACAGCAAGATGAAAGAGTGAGAGGAACGAAAGAAGTAGAGCTACTTCCACTTCGTTCATGCCCACAAAATTTTAAAAACGCAAACTTTGAATGGGTATCAAAGAAGAAATTACCCATGTTGTGAATGAGGTTTTTTGAGGCAGCTGTGTTGAGAAAGGAAAGAGGGAGCTAGGAGGGAAGGGGAGGAAGAGGGAGCTAGAAGGGAAGGGGAGAAAGAGGGAGCTAGGAAGGAAGGGGAGGAAGAGGGAGGAGCGGAGGAGGAGGAAAGGAGAATGAGAAGAGGAGAGGAGGGGGAGGAAGGGATTGTTAACAGAAAAGGATTCAAAACATGCTTGGAGCTGGCATTCGTTCAAATCCGCCTGGGAATATCCCACTGGGTCCTTGACCATAGAAGACAGAGTTGACGTTGACTGGATTTGTCGACACAGACGCCACTTGGAGGAGCACAGTGGTTCGGCTGCTGGTGATAAGAATTTGGAACTGGAGGATATGATGACGACGGAGAAACGCGCAGGGCTGACCATGGTTCTCCTCCGCCTTGTCGCTGGGGAATTTCCGTTTTTGTTTGTCTTGTTGTTGTTGTTGTTGCTGCTGCTGCTGTCCTTGCTGCAGTTCCTGTACGACGGGCACCTTCCCCGTTTTGATCAGGTCTTGGAGTGAGGAAAAGTGGAGCTTGGCTAACTGTTGGAGTTCTTCAAAAACTTGAATGGGAAGGAGAAGAGAATGGAAAAAGGGATAAAATAACATGCTCAACTTTGGCTTGTGATTTGAGTTTTTAAAATCACTTGAAATACAAATAAAAAAATGGAATGGGATAAGCAAGTACGGTACTCTTATTCACAATTATGGTTTCACGCTACCAGCGGCCATGTCTTACATCAAACTGTCCAATAACAAACACACATACACACATATAGATTTGCAACTGACACACACAAATGTGTATCTTTAGCACTGAGAAATACAAATGTTTATTTTTAGCACTGACACACACGCACACACACAACACACCTTTAGCAATGGCACACACACACACACATATCTTTCGAACTGCTCACACACACACATATCTTTAGCACTGATACATGCACACACATACCATTAGCACTGATACACACACATGCATTTAGCGCTCACACACACACACACACACACACATACCTTTAGCACAGATAAACACACATACAAACATACCTTTAACACTGATACACACAGACATACCTTTAGCACTGACACACATACACACACACATCTTTAGCACTGGCTCATACATACACACATATCTTTAGCGTTGACTCACACACACATACACATCTTTCGCACTGACACACACACAAACATATCTTTAGCACTGACAAACACACACACACACAGATAAACCTTTAGCACTGACACACACATCTTAAGCACTGACACACACATACATATCTTTAGCACTCTCACACACATACACACATATATTTAGCACTGACACACACACACACACACACACTGATAAATCTTTACCACTGACACACACGAATACCCACATATCTTTAGCACTGACAAACACACAGAGATATATCTTTAGCACTGACAAACGCACGCATACACACACACACATAGAAAAACCTTAAGCACTGAAACACACATACACACATATCTTTAGCACTGACACTCACACACATACATATCTTTAACACTGACAAATACACACACACACACAGATAAACCTTTAGTACTGACACACACATACACATACATACACACCTTTAGCACTGACACACACACACACATACACAAAGATAAACTTTTAGCACTGACACACATACATACACACCTTTAGCACTGACAAACACACACATACACAGAGGTACAGAGCACTGACACACACATAGCACTGACACACACATACACACACATATCTTTACACTGACACACACACACACATACATATCTTTAGCACTGACAGACACACACACAAGTCTTTACCACGGACACACATGGTAAACCCACATATCTTTAGCACTGACAAACACACACACACATTCATACCTTTAGCACTGACACACACATACACATCTTTAGCACTGACACATACATACACATAGATAAACCTTTAGCACTGACACACACACCCATATACATACACATCCTTAGCACTGACACATACAAACACACAGATAAACCTTTAGCACTGACACACACACCCATATACATACACATCTTTAGCACTGACACACACACACACACAGATAAACCTTTAGCACTGACACACACACAAAGATAAACCTTTAGCACTGATACACACATACACATCTTTAGCACTGACACACACACATACTCACCTGTAGCACTGACACACACACTCACATACACACCTTTAGCACTGACACACACACACACATACCCACCTTTAACACTGACACACACACACACACACACATACATACCTATAGCACTGAAACACACACATAAACATACACACCTTAAAGCGTTGACACCCACACACACACACAAATATACATACATACCTTAAACATTGAGACAAACAGACACATACACACACACACACAAACATACCTCTGTAACACTGACACATACACGCACATATATGCACACACGCACATATACACAGGCACACACAGACAGAAATACCTTTGGCACTGTAAGGCTTGGAGTTTGACAACTGACCATGACTTGTCTGTCCAGGAAATTGACCATGGCCCCAGAGGCCATGAGCTGACTGGGCACAGGCATGAGACAAGGTGTAAAAAGTGGATCAATAAAGTCGATAAAATTCCTAAATATGTCAAACGGTATTTCAAAGAGGGGGCCCATGTTCCAAATACGTGGACAGTTTCACCAACTCTTAATGACCTCAAACGCATAAACATCTGGTCGAATATCAAAAACTCTTTTTAAGTAGACTGGAAAGTTTTCTTGGTACGTGATTTTATCTTGTAGGACAATAGACTTGAATACTGGGTGAAGTATTTTGACTTCTGATGAACAGACATTTATTATTAAGATACAGGAGAATTATCCTATCATTTGATGTATAGACATATATTAAGATAAAGAGTAGGAGAATTATCTTAACATTTGGTATATAAATATTATTAAGATACAGTAAGAAACTTTTCCTAACATTTGATGTATAAATATTTATTAAGACAAAGAGGAAGAGAATTATCCTAAAATTTGTTGTCTAAATATTTATTAAGATAAAGATAAGATAAGATAAGAAGAATATTTATTATCCTCAGAAGAGCTCAAGGCGCATTACATATTTAATGATTACACAGGCATGGCATGCTATGGCTAAAACATTTTTTTGTTCTCATAAAACAGATTCAATAAAAAATAGTATCACAATCAATTCAGAAAAGAAATCGTAATTCAATAAAATTCATCTAAATATGTTGGAGAAGTAGTGGGTCTTCAAGGAGATTTCAGTATATTCAAAGACTCTGCAGACTGACGTCCCATGGTAAAATGTTCCAAATTTTGGCTGCTTGTGTTTGTAGGGCCCTATCTCCGAAAGTCTTAAGTTTAGTTTTGGGTGTTTGTATCATTTCTTGCTCGCTGAGCGCAGTAATCTGTTGATAGCTTATTTAGGAACTAACTCTTTCTAAGTAGACTGGAAAGTCAGCATTCCAGTGCAGGCATTTGATGCCAAAGATGATTGTAGCTATCTTGTAGTCAATGCGGGATTTTATTGGGAGCCAGTGTAGGTGTTTAAGTATTTAATGGATGTTCTCCTTTTTCGAAACTTCCATAACTAATCTGGCGGCATTGTTTTGTATTATCTGCAGTTTCTTGATTTGTGTCAGTGGAAGTCCAGCCTGCAGAGAATTGCAGTAATCCTTTCAAAGAACAAATGAGCAAATTAATTTGTTTGTTGCTTCAGGAGTAATGTATTTCCGATATGACATATTCTTTTTAATTCCAGATAGCAAACTTTTCTCAAATGTGAGATATGGTCTTCCATGGACATGGTTCCACATGATAACTCCTAAATTTTTACTTTTTTGACAACAGGAATTTTCTTTCGCCACAGATTTTAACATATCTTAATTTAGCGGCTTCTACTTTGGCTTTGCTTCCTATTGCTATAACTTCTGTTTTGTTCTCATTTAATTTCAATTTATTGGATGTCATCCATAAAAGAAATCTGGGTGGCGCAATCATTAAGGGATTTACTGGCAGTTATCACAGAATTTTTTTAGCAGTTTCTGATTTAAAAAATCTTCTGATTTTGAAATGTATCATTCCAGATTTATTCTAAACGATTAAGAGGAAGATGAATCATCTGAAATGATAGATGTAAAATGTATTGTCTTTTATCGGTCAGGTTAATCTAGTGGTGAAAAAGGACTGAGATCCCCAGTTTTCATCTACTGAGTCGTCAGTAAATGTTTTGTAATTAAAATGATGTTGATTGATGATGTTGTGTATTGGAAGTCCAATAGCTTTCCATGGACTGATACAGCTTGCTTTCTATTGCTGATGTACTAACCATTCCAGAGCAGTTTTGATGCCAAAAAATAGACCCCTAATAAAAAATGCTGTGTCAAATGACAGATAGGGTCAACTTGGATAGTTCCTGGAACCGGATAATTATTGATCACCTAAGTTCTGCTTTTTTCATGTCATTTCTGAATTTTTCAGATCGTTTTGATCAAGGTTGTTCTTTATAAAGGTCTAACTATGGCTCCTATGGGACAACAATTCCATTTGTTAGTGACTGGTTGATGATATTGGTAATATGAGGCAAGGTGATATCAAGGCATTTTACTGGCAGTGGATCAAGTTCACACAATTTTTTAGTAGATTTCATTGTAGATTTAACAAAATCTTCTGTTACAGGTTTAAAAGAAGAAAAGGAATTATCCTTTTGATTTATAAATATTTATTAAGATAAAGAGGAAGAGAATTATCTTAACATTTGATTAAAATATTATTAAACGATACAGGAAGAGAATTATCGTATCATTCAACGTTTAGACATTTATTACGATTAAGAGGAAGAGAATCATCTGAACATTATTCGATGTATAAGTATTTACAATCGACTCGGTTAATCTAGTGGTGTTGGTGGCCGAGCAGTTGAGCTAATGACTGAGGATCACGAGGGCCCAAGTTTGAAAGCAAAGCTAGATCCGACATAGTGTTCCTTGGGAAAAACTGTGGGTCACTAGGTAATAAAAAATCTGTGGACTAGCAACTCATTTCACCTGTTCTGCTTCATGTCATTGATAAGCTCGGCTCTATGGGCCATTTGAAGGAACTGGATTACTTCAGTTAATCACAACATGACGAGTTTTGTTGCAAAATCATTTGCTGTGGGTCCAGTATTTAGGGTCATTTCAGTATATACGTTTTCCCATTTACAAGATAACGTTTCAAAGTTTCACAGACCGCCATAAATATTCTCATCCAAGTCAAAATTGTATGCCTTCAAACAGATACTGCACAGCCAGCAAAACATAATACAATAATTCAATTCATTGTTTGTGATGAGTTAGCTGTGTAGTACACTACAAGGTGTGCAGTCTGTGATGAGTGACGTCACTTCCTTTGATCCCAACAGTCGGTCGTCTGCTGCCCACTCGGCTTATTGGCCGGGGAAAGTCATGTGTTACTACCACGCTGCCCAGCTGTCTGAGTCGTCTCAATGCAATGCCAATTGTGCTTTTTACTGTCAGCTACACCCACAATCAGTGTAAGTCTGGTATACTGCTACACGTGTAAGGTAATAACAACGTAGACATACAAGCACTGGTTAGCAAAGTGTGAAATCAGAAAAAAGTTGACCGAAAATATGTGGCAAGATGTCGTCTGGGTTACGATTATCCTAAGTGAATTAAGCGATTAACCTGTGACTATTATATAGAATTAATTCTGTTTCATGGGAAAAGTTGCGATTAGGCGGAAATTGTGTTTAACCAAGGTGCAATAAAGTGAAGTTGAGTGTATCACGATACAGAATGAGAAATACCGTAACATTTGACGTACAGACATTTATTAAGGTACAGGAGAAGAATAATCTCAACATTCAATGCTTGCTTGCCAAGGCTATCTTGGCCTTAAATAGGCACGGTTTGCTATTTGCTGCTTGAACAAAGAACCGCATCAATTCTGGGATGACACCGTGGTTTCTGTTTATTTATCTTCTTTTTTTTTTAGCAAGCAAAGACTCACCACATTCATGCCATCGTCCAGTAGACTTGAGTCGCAGGGGACAGTCTTTCTCCGTGTCAGAATTATCGGAAAGCCTCATCAGTCTGTCGTGGTTGGATCGTACCCACACGTAGGGACAAGAATAGCGGGCGTAGCCAGCGATGAGGAACCTGGTCACGTCCGCATCCTTCCAGAGACAAGGAAAAGGGAACAAAATCGACAAATGGTTATTGCTGATATATAATATACTCTGATGGAAGTATGGCCCATTGTGTAATCCTGATAGGCTTAAAAGCCAGACCTCCATAGATTCTACAAAGTATAAGAACAAACAGAATATATTAATTAAAGGTGGATGTGGGCACAGTCAATAACATTGGGAAAATTATCTTATCTGCATAAACATTTTCAATAATTAGCTCTGAGCAAGTCAACTTGAGAAAACATTTCCCCATTTCTCTCCTCAACCATGTGGAAAATTAAAAACTAGGAACAGATAAGTTTGAATTTATTTGTCTTTGTCTTCAATGACTGTAAGTCATAGGTTTAGCATCAGTGAGTAGACTAGCGTGTGTATAATGTAACTGAAGGGGTCATTTCAATAATGTGCCTAAGTCACAATATTATGTCATTCAGAGAAAAATGCCAAAAAACTATGGACTTTGGCACTGTTAGCTTTGGGAATTCCAAAGTCCAAACGGTTGTAAACATCATGTATTTTCGTCTTATTATTTTCACACTTTTCAGGAAGCATGATTTCAATTTATAATTTATTTCCTAAGATTATCTCTCTGTCTCGTTTTTCACGAAAGTGGATATAGGCACACTATGGAACTGACCCCTTCAATTGTAAAAGGAAAAGCTTATTAACAAAGTAAAAGCTGCCTTTCAGTCTTTAGAGTTTGTTTCATGGAAATTTACCCTGTCCGCCATATGTGATGAACACAGGGTGAATTAGTAGGAAACAGCAAGATGCAAGATGAGAGAGAGAGAGAAAAGAGTGAAAGGAAAGAAGTAGGACCTACCAACAGTACCATTCAATCAGCCTTAGTAAAAGAATATTTTGCTTTGTGCTTGGTGAAACCTGGACAAAGAACAAATGAGGAAACAGCTTTACCGGTGGTTCTCAGCCTTTTCGGCCCATGTACCTTTTCACCAAATGTCATAATGTCGTTACCACCATATGTCATAATGTCGTTACCCCATCTTTCCAACACGGACCCATCCGGAGTGTCCATCAACCGCCCATAAATGAAGTGGGAAGATTTGTGCTCAAAGAAGGCTCACGGATAGCAATCTTTTCATGGCAATGGCACATTGTCCCATGCAAAACATATACACCACACGCTTTTATGGGAATTCGGCAATGTAGGCAAATAGTGCCTGTCTTTCAAAATTGTTGAAATAATGGAGTTCAATCTGTACATTCTATTCATTGACAAAAAGAATCTTCTTATGTTCTTTCTGCCATGAATAGTAGCAACACTGACAAAAAAGAACAAATAATTGCTACAGTACTTTCTTGGAATGTTATAGACGACAATAATTAGTGACACTTACACTGAAAAAAGACATAACTTTATATTGGAGTCAGTGGTGTTGGTGGCTGAGTGGTTAGGCTGCCAGACTCAGGATCATGAGGTCCCTGGTTCGAATCCTAGCAAAGCTAGTTTCGACAATGTGTTCCTTGGAAAAAACACTAAACATGCATTTTGCCTACTCGACCCAGGTGCAAATGGGTACAAGCACTAGTTTGGGAGTGAAAATCTGCACCAGACTAGCGTCTTGTTCAGGAGGTGATTATCATTGCCTGTTCCGCTTCAAGCTACTGAAATCGAGATAAGCTCCGGCTCTATCAGCGTAATGACATTGAAGGACCTTCACTTTCTTTAAAAAGTTGGCATTGTCACCTAATGCCGATGATCACTTTTAGCTCCACTTCAGTGTGGGTCCTTTGTGTACCTTGCAATGTGACTCCTTCTTCTTAAAAACTTTAACTTTCTTTACACTCTTTAATAAACTGTGTTTTCTTATATGACACATGAAGGCTGCAGAAAGGTAAATAGCAAGGGGAGATAATAATAATTGAAAAAATTCTCACAGGAGAAGGCTCTTGCTCTGACGGGGAAGCAGGAGGAAGGCCGATACCCTTTTCTCTAAGACCACTGAGTCCAATTTGTGTATTGTGTGACAAGGTCAAGGCTGTCCTGAAATTTAAAAAACAATAATGAAACTCCAAAACTAAACATGAAACAAATTTGAGAGGTTTACAGTTGAAATAAACCCCATAGTGGACTATTTTTTTAAATTGAAGGAAAAAGAAGAAGAAAAAGGGTCAAGACGATGAGAAGATTTCAAAAACAGGTCATTTTACCATAAACCTGGACTGGCGAGTTTGGGACCAAAAGGTTGATTTTCTGCTCTTTACATATTCGGTAGAACGATCATTTATCTACAACTTACTACAAGTCCATTGCAGAAAAACGTCCATATGACGCATATTTTTTTTTTTTTACAAAATATAAAATATTTTGAGGGTAGGTAAAAATAATCAAAATTTTGACGTAAATTACCCGACTGAGAAAATGGCAGTGAAAACCCGTATATTGGCGGTTAATCGCCAAATGTGGCATCAGCGAGGTGATCTACTTTCTGCCGATATGTCTTGTCGCTTGGCCCATTGTTGTGTGATGTAAGAGGCGTTGCGCGTCAGTGTGTATGTAAACACGCGCACAAGCATGGGAAAAAAACAAAAAACTGGTCATTTTGACGTCTATTTTCACAACAGGACACATCTAATTTATAATCCTCTTTACGTTAGTAACAATGCCAGAGACTGTCGAAAGAGTAAGGCGGTTGCTACAACAAGGAAAACCCGTCTGAAGTATTTGTTTTGTGTTATTTTCTTTTGATTTTTTTACTTGCATTTATCTCGAAATGTAGTTTTTCCACATTAAAATTCTATCTCCTCCGCCATTTACTGAACGATTTGTATTATATTTGGCACACACGTTCCTTTTGTCAATGTTAATAGAATGACATCGGGGTTTTTTTTATATATTGTAAACTTTTTGAGAAATTATATTTTTTGGTAATAAAAATGCCGTTTTTTGTACATTCACAATATATACTATTTTTAAAAATTCATTAAAAAAAAATACATCCAAAATATTTTTAAAATCTGACGTCACTCTTTAAATATTGAATGGAAAAGACGATCTGCACGGGTTTTAAGTGAATTTATTCATAACTAAGGGAGGAGACAGATTTTGAAAATTGAGTCAAAATCCAAGATGGCGGCCGTTTCTATGGCAACCAAGGAAGCTACAAACTTTTCAATGATATAAGATGACTGTATTTTGACAGTTACTCATGTACATACTAAAAGCGAAAACCTAAACTCAAAAGCAAAAAAAAATCACTTCAGGTCAGATGTCTTCGTGCAATCAAACAAATTTTGTACATTCACGATATACAGTATTTTCAAAAATTCATTACAAAAAAACAATCAAAAATATAAACAAAAACCTGACGTCACTCATTAGATATTGAATGGAAAAGACAATCTGCTACAAAACAAACAAATTACAGGATATTCCTTAGAGCTGTTAACTTGTATTTATGTCACCGTATTTGGCTGAAAGATGTTTTTAAAATATTATTTATGGAAACTATTGTTACATTACAAAATTTGTTCATCAGTTAAAAAACATTCCATCTTTTTACAGTCATCACGAATTACGTCTTTTAATAAATGTTCGTATTTTTCTCATTTATGGGGATATGCGGCACCTGGAATAAGCCATTTGGGGTAAAAATATCAAAATTGAGGTTGTGGCATTTTTCTCTAGTTCCGCTTCTTAGCTTTACTTACAAACCACCCCAAGGCTGAATTCCCTGTCTTTCTGTAAAAAAATAGTCTTTGAAGACAATAACAAAATCACCAATTTCATGACATATTTATCCTACTTTGCCTCATTTTGAGATCCTCACAAACTGAAATAGGATCATCTTATTGTATTCAGAACTGCTAACACAAGCCCACACTTCCATATATATGGGCAAAGGTTACGCTCAAATGTCACTAACACCTGAGCAGTCCCTCTCCCTCTCACTCACGGTTGGCCCGTTCAACCGATCAACACCACTCTTGCGCGATCACGTATATGGTGCTTCCAAAGAGCGACATGGGTCACCCAATTGGGTCATCGTGAATGTTTCATTCTGTTTTCAATAATTATAATATTTGATTACAGAATATATTCTTCTATTCTATGCTTCATTTTTATTATCATTTGATGCATGTTGTTTGATATCATGAGTAAAAAAATTGTTGTGAGCTGAAAGTTGTCTGAAACGAAACGTGTGTTTTAGTATGCTTTTAGTGTTGTGAAATTTCCATTGCGTTTTTCTCTTTTTGGAAAGAATATAGTTATCAACAACTTGTATGTGAAATTTGGAGCGCCTTAAATTTGTCAAAATAACAAAAAAAAACATAACAATTCAAGATGGTGGCTGTTTCCATGGCAACCAAGTAAACAACACCATATCATTTAATGTTTCAAAACACTGATTACATATATGCATAATTTAACCACAAAAAAATCAAAAGTAAAAAGAATAGTTTCAGAATCCATATCCCCTTAAAGGACTAAATACATCTCCACTGTTTTTACTGATTCATTGTTAAGAAGTATATGTTTTAAACTTACAAACAGATTTAAATCTAAAAGCAAATGTCATTAGTCCATAGGTATGTAAAACTCTAAAGATGTTTAAAAGCTCAAACACAGGAAACAGTTTTTGATTTGAAACAACCCCCCTCCCTTACGTGTCATAAGGTAGACAGGCAGATGACAGGCTGTCTGTGGGATGGAGGGACGGCTTTCTGGATGAACCCGAGATGGTGTGGTCTGTTAAAGCAAAAGTAATCATCATGAGCTTAGCCATGATAGATAATCTAGGGCTGAACGACAATAAAATACAAAATAAATTTGAGTCCATCTGTTGCCATACAGACAAAGAAGACCCTGCTCAGAGTATTCTTTGTCTTTTGTTTTGAATATGCATGGCAATTCTTTAAAGTTTCATAACACATTTCAGAATTGACAGGGAGGAGGTGACGCTAACACTTTTGGCTTCATTGTCAACATTTCGGCATTCTTTGCTAAAATTGCAAACTCTTTTTCTCACTGCTTTCTCTGACATGGCATCGTCACAGTAGATTTCAACTAATCTGGCAATGAATTTCATACCGCTTGAAATTTTTAGCATTTAAAAAATGATTTACAGATGGTATTAATATTTCACTGTCAAGTGATATTTTCAACAGCTTTGAACCTCCTTGTGGGTGATGCAGTTTCTTAGAAGAGACAGGAAGCAATAGCATCAAGGGTAGCTGTAATCTATATTGAGACGATGTAGCTGAACCGCAGTGTTATGAGCTGGTAATCATGACCACACTAGTTCAAGCCCCATGGTTGGGACGGCTGGGTTTTTCTTCCACAATGTTGCACTCTTAGGAGAGGCACTTCACTCTGCTTTCCTCACTTGACTCAGGTGTGAATGAGTACCCAGCTAAAGGTAGAGAAAAATCTTGTAAGAGTAAGAGTATGAAAAACCTAACAAGCTTGTGTACTGTAAGCTCCCGGGAGTTGAGAAGGACTTTGAATGAAATGGCCTGCTGGGGGATAAATGATGTACTTTTAAGCACATTGAGGTCTCTCGTGAAAAGCGCTATAAAAATGTTCTCCTATCTCCTATCACATGCTCTGGATTTGTTGATTTACAGAAATATTTGTAAACATGGGTGTTCCCTGTTTGCTTACTCTCTGAAAGGCAACCGCTGATCTATCAGTGATTCCGCTAGGTTGTTCCATGCTAAATGCAGATGTAACGGCTGAGGGGCGTTTCCTAATAATTTTATCTCATAGACTAATACTGCTAAAATTGTGAGGACATGTTCACAACCGATACATCAGGGTGACAAAGAACAACTTAGCAGAAGCACAGATAGGTCGGCAATTGTCATTCAATGCTAAGTAAATTGATATAATGATGTATCTTTAAAATATATCACTCTTGATTTCCATTTGATAGGGGGACTCGGCCTCTCAACCAAAAGGTTCTGGGTTTGTGCCCGACATGTTGAACAATTTTCTCGAGTTTCTTTTAGAATAACCCACCCCTGGTCCGGGTAGATGGACAATAAAAGGAGGTTGCGTATGCAGATAACAACACTCTGTGCACGTTAAAGATCCTTTGGCAGTTTACAGGGCAGTATGGGCAAGCAAAATCTTTTAAAAATGCTACCAGTTGGTGCAATCAAATCAAATCAAGCATAAAATGTCACGTAAACATGAAATAAAAAGTTGAAAAGACTTACAGGAAGGCTATTTCGGACACTAACAACAAGCTCCTCCTTCCCTCGAAGGTAGCAGCTGAAATGCTTGAATCCATGGGTCGTACCAAACTTTTGTAAATCTCTAGAAAGACTTGAAGCTTTTTTCTTTAACGCCAATTCTTTACTTTCCTGGAAACAAACAAAAAAGAAACAAAAAGAAAAAATCATTAACGTCTCACAGTTGTCTTAAAAAATGTGGTAGCAAAAAATTATGAGGAACTTGTAATGAGAACAAATAGACAAATAACATCGCCAAAACAAAGAAAAAATTCACACAACAGAGAAAGATCTCACTCAACTCCTGTCAATGTGATCAATATTAATATAAATTATATCTAAGTTTAAATCTGCCAATTTCAGCAATGTAAGCACCATTTGAATCATAAGCTTTGCCTCTTTCCAATGAAAGTCAAATGGAGTAAGGGAGTGATTGATGTTTTCCTTGTTTATTTATAAGAAATAATACATCAAATAACATTCAAAGTCACACACTACAGCAACTGCAACTTCTCATTCAAATGTAGATTTAGGCTGTCAGTAGATTTCATTTGTGTTTAAAAATTAACCTGGGAAGGACTCCCATGGTCGAGCACACAGAAAGGAAAATAATAAAGCGGGTTTTTATTTTGAAAACGTGAGATGAAAAGTTGGGGATTGGTTTTTATGGGGTGGATAAAAGAAAGGGAAGAAAGTAAGGAGAATTTATTGTGAGCTTGCCGTCAGTTACAGCAGTCATTTGTGACAGAATGCGACTTTCAGGTCACGGTGACACGGCGTGAGACTGGAACATCAGACTGTGCATCATGAGATCGGCACATTGAAACTGACATATAATATATTATATATATACCAAATTGAGATATCAGACATTAATATTGGACAGTGTGACATGAGATTGAAATTCTGCTGGCTTTGCTTATTCGAACATTGTTGGAAGTGAGACATTTTGAAATTTTCAGAAGGTTATATATGGAGCATATTTGTAACCGAGCAACTTCTTAAGTATCAATTTGTATAGTACTGCATAGATGCTGTGTAATAAATATATACACTGCTTCTAAAAGAAAAAAAAAAACCCTGAAATTATTTCGTATGGTATTACTTTACACAACAACAAAAAAGTGAAAACAATAATGTGAGGTGTGAAAACAGAACAGTTCACCGATTAGTTTAGTTCACAGGAGTGACGCTGCCTTTATCACCTACCGTCTTTCATTGGTCATAGTTCATTAGTTCATTTAAAAGCCCAAAATTGCTCTGCAAAGTTCCCGATTGCTCTGAAATCTCTTGGGCTTAGAAGGCGTGCCGCATGTCGGATTGACAGACAGCGGGACAACTATTATTAACTTGTTGCCTTGTCCAAGCGGAATAACAAATTGTTGGATCAGACTATTTTGTTCCCAGCTATTTGCCAAAATACAGACAGTTTGTCTGATTAATGACGGTTCGAATAACGTCGGTGATAGACTATAGTTATGGCAGGTTTCACAAAAATAGGACCCAATGATAGCTTGAACTCTTCAATTAATCTTTCTCAAAGTTTAATTGATGAATCTTCTTAACATTTGGTCCATGTATAGCTTTGACATCGCAGATATAAAAAACATAATATTGTGAAATTTGCTTTCAATTTGTGCGTTTTGTGAATATTTTTTGGATGTGAACATCAGCAATCCAGACAGACGGCATTTCCCTCTTTTTTAATAAGTCCCTTTTCACCTTAAAGGTAGGTAGGTCAACCATCTTTTATTCTGTTTTCTTTAATTCCATGTGGAAGAGAATTGTTCAAAGAAAATTTGGCGAGTCCTAAATATTTTTATCTTTTGCAGTGATCACGTGAGAGGCAGGTTTCAGATTTTCGTTATTATGTAACAACTGATGTCTACAAATGAACACACAGTAAGAGCTGAAAAAAACAGTTGAAAAATAGGTAGAAGCGTCGTTTTTTTTATCTGGAGTGAAAAGAAAACGTATTCCTACCACCATATATTCTGTAAAAGACACGAAAAAAAAATCATAGGTAACTCTAAATGAGAGTGAGAATACCATGAGACTACTGGCAGTCTTCGAAACCTCATGGTTGGACAAAAAATATTTTTTTCGATCTGAGATCTAATAACGGGAATATTGCGTCGAGCTATTGTCTCGTAGTTCATCTCGTGTAAGCCTATTGGGAAATCATGAAATTTTTGTTTTTAAATTGTCTGGTTGGCTTTGCGGAATATTTTGTTTTCTGAAGACTCTTACGGCCATGCGCTTACGGCCATGCAAAAATGTAGACGATGATCGGACATCAGAAAGGAGACTGTGATCAGGTTAGATTCGGAGACCGTTCAGATTATATTGGTTGCATTAGCAAAACCTGCTTTGGCTTATCATGAGTGAAACTTATGTAAAGAAGTCCGGCAATCAATAGGCTTTCATGATTTACTATGTTCTAATAAATAAAGACAAGATAATTGGCAATACGGGAGGTTTAGAAGTCCATTACAATGATAGTGACTTTACGTCTCCACTATGCACAGTCTTCTTGGCATAACAATACAATATTACTAAAAAACCCATTTCAACGAGAGAGAGAGAGAAATAATACTAATAGCACAGGTTCAAGTAGAGTTCAAGATTTGTCAGCCACCTCTCCCATCCCGTCCCGTATTCCGCGAAAAATTATCGATCGATAAAGACAAGTTTGTGCTAGTCTAGGGGCGCTCTATGTGACTGTAGATAGTTAGAGAGGGGGTGAGTGATGACGGGTGTAGTGGAGAAGTGATGATGGGTGGGTGGGGGGGGCTCGTACGGGGAGAAAGGAACAATTGTCGTCAAAAGCGCTTTCTTTTCGGCGAGGGTTTTGTTGCTGGTGCATCTCTCTCTCTCTCTCTCTCTCTCTCTCTCTCTCTCTCTCTCTCTCTCTCTCTCTCTCTCTCTCTCTCTCTCTCTCTCTCTATTGGCAAATATCGGCCTATACGTATCGCATCCTCACTCGTTAAAATTATAAGTCGTGAAGTTTACCGTACCAGTTTGAGCAGAATGGTACACACGATAAACCCGTAACACGTAATAAGGATAGTATAAAGGTGTACAATCACAGAATTTTACAAAAACGGGACAAAAGGCATTGGTTTTCATCATCCACACGATCCGGATCACGCGAGTCATCTGATCAACGGTAAGGCACAGGCCGTCGACTCCACGCCAGGTGTCGGGAAACACAAACACAGACTTCACATCTTATTGAGAACTAGGGAAAAGTCAGGGAACTCTCCAAACCAGATGCCCATGCATTACGTCACTAAATAAACGCCAGGGAAACCTCGGTCGACGGACGCGAACAGTTCACGTAACATTACGTACTGGCATTGGACCTAGAATTTTCACAGTTATGCCCCTTGACTGAAAAACATGACTTTTAAAAGCTAATTTACTTTCCCCACAGTCCTTTGCTATCTCTTAAAGTCATATATCTGGAATCCTCATGTTCTAAGCTTTAACATGGTATATAACACTTGTAAAAATTATAACATGTACATTTTGACAAAAAAGGGAAATGGGGATGGACCATTTTGTGAAACCTGCCACATATATATTTTGGCAAAAGGGGAAATGGGGATGGCCAATTTTGTGAAACCTGCCTTATAAGAAAGAAAAAGATACAAATCTATCACCATCCCTGAAGTCTGGTTTGACATGTGTTATGTTTACTTCTCAATGAATTTCATCCCCTAACCTGTTAGATCATTTGGCTTTGGAATTTCTGCCACAAAAAGTTTTACATGAAATCTCTTTGTTATTGTTGCTTTTCGATCTTAGATTTAGAAGTGATCATGTGAACATCCCATAAATTTGACATCTAAGATAAGATTTTATTTACACTTTATAGATTCAAATGTTAATAGCAACTAGATCTAGGTCTACTCTCATTTAGACTTATTATTTGACATGCTTGACATACGTAACGTAGAATGATAAGAATATGAAGACGTGTGCTACTGGTGGAGAATCTGAATCAGGATTTAGTCGTCAGTTTCTTTTCACTTAGAAATTGTTAACTTACCGCTTCACTCATGGTTTAGCAAGCGTTGTCTCTTCTTATCGTGGCTCAGTTGATATTTTCACCAGCAAAATACCCGACTTTATTCAGAAATTATAGACCAATATTATTACAGACAGGCCTAATGTACCATTATTTCCATAAAATGTAAAATCAATAGCAGAAGAGTGGAAGTATAAAAGATTCTAGTTGTTGTTCTCAACGCTAAGGGCAACTCACTCTGTTGTATTTTCCAGAGTTGCATATTTATGATTAGTTGCAAAGACAACATTTATTTGTTTTTCGTAAAAAAATAACTGACCAACTCAATTATTGAACAATGTCAGCGCTTGATCTTCTTTGATTTAAGCTGGCAAAGAAATAATACTAAATTCAAGAACAGTATGAGTTATTACTTATTTCACGTACTACATCTATAACTAATTTATGCGAATCAAGTCGGTTGTTTGACGATGGGCTCTTTCTCGCTCTTTGTCTCCGTCTGTTTGCCTATCTCTTTATCTGTGTGTGACTGTCTGTCTGTCTGTCTGTCTGTCTCTCCCCCTCTCTGTCTCTCTCTCTCTCTCTCTCTCTCTCTCTCTCTCTCTCTCGCTCTCTCGCTATCTCTCCTCTCTCTCTCTCTCTCTCCCTCTCTCCTCTCTCCTCTCTCTCTCTCTCTCTCTCTCTCTCTCTCTCTCTCTCTCTCTCTCTCTCTCTCTCTCTCTCTCTCTCTATCTCTCTTCCTCCCCCTCTCTCTCTCTCTCTCTCTCTCTCTCCCCCTCTCTCTCTCTCTCTCTCTCTCTCTCTGCTCCCCCCCAACTCTCTCTCTCTCTGGCTTGTTTGTCTGTCTGTCTGTCTCCTCCTTCTCTCCTCCTTCTCCCTCTCTATTTATATATCTCTCTTCTCTCTCTTTATATATCCCTGTGTCTCTTCTCTCTCTCTCTCTCTCTCTCTCTCTCTCTCTCTCTCTCTCTCTCTCTCTCTCTCTCTCTCTCTGTCTGTCTCACACTATCTCTCTTCTCCCCCTCCTCTCTCTTTCTGTCTCTGTCCTTCTCCACCAATCTCTCTCTCTCTGGCTTGTTTGTCTGTCTGTATGTATCCATCCCTTCCTCTCCCGCCTTCTCCCTCTCTTTATTTCTATCTCCCTGTGTGTGTGTCTCTCTCTCTCTCTCTCTCTCTCTCTCTCTCTCTCTCTCTCTCTCTCTCTCTCTCTCTCTCTCTCTCTCTCTCTCTCTCTCTCTGTGATCCGTCCACCGAGATGGATATGACTGTAGATAAAAGTTCTTAGGATTTTACCCACATCCACAACCACGGGTATCACAGCAGATAAATACTTCCTATGGTTTGATTTTACAGTAGTCTCCGCCAAAATGGACGGTCCACGGGTGACAAAAAAATCGTGCATTTTGGCGAAGTCAAAGGCCATGACCTTAGGCCATGACCCATGACTGTGTATTACTACATTGCCATTCTTGTTTGGAAATCTTAACCCTATCTTTTTTTGTTATTGATTGTTATTGTTAGGGGTTTGTTTGTTATTTAGCCTTCTCATAGATCTGTTACATTCTTCTCTCACTCAAGATGGTGAAGACATTCGGCAATAATGCTGGGTTTTTTTAAAAAATTGGTTGACACTTGTGTCATACAGAGTACAACCTCCGTGAGTAAAAGTGTGCGTGTGTGTGTGTGTGTGTGTGTGTGTGTGAGAGAGAGAGAGAGAGAGAGAGAGAGAGAGAGAGAGAGAGAGAGAGAGAGAGAGAGAGAGAGAGAGAGAGAGAGAGACGATCTGACTGTCTGTCTGGTAAACCTTTCAAGTGAGGGAGGGAAGGAGAGGGTAAGGAGGTGACCAGAGCCGAGACAGCCAAGACTATCTAGTTGAGAAAGATCTAGATGACACACACACACAAACAAACAAACAGACATATACACACACACACACACACACACACACACACACACACCTGCGTGACAGATTGTGTCATTGGAACGAGGCGAGAAGAGGCAGTTATCAGATTTATTTTTCACAGGAATTGCCTCTTTAAATGCAACGAATTGAAGACGGACTTACACAAACTTGTTGCATTTTGGTGAAGTCAAGCCAGCCGTTTTTGCATTTTGGTGAAGTCAAGCCAGCCGTTTTTACATTTTAATGAAGTCAAGCCAGCCGTTTTTGCATTTTAGTGAAGTCAAGCCAGCTGTTTTTGCATTTTGGTGAAGTCAAGCCAGCCGTTTTTTGCATTTTGAAAAGGTAATTTTAGCGTTGTAAAATTCAGTAACATGAAGAAAAAAACGTGCATTATGACGAATCATGCATTTTGGCGGCGTGCAATCTGGCGGAGACTACTGTATTTGATTTTACCCACATCCACAACTACGAGTGTTGTGGAATTCAATTTACCCCAAGGAGGTTATCTATCTATATCGAAAGTGGAGGAAATGACATGGAATAATATTAAAACCCAATAGGAACAATTTACAAAGACGAGACAAATACAAGGAATAGACATTTTTTTTTTTAAACATGGCCACCATGGGGAGCGAACCTACGATCTCTGTGTTGGCGCCTAGAAGCTCCTATTACATGTACTAGAATTAGGGACGTCTAGATCGGCAGCCATCGCCTCGCCATGAAGAGAAAACGTAGTCGGAAGCACGTTGACAACAGAGAAATGGTGGTCAGAGTTTTTTCTGTCTATTCCTTGTATTTGTCTCGTCTTTGTTTGTATGGGGCTTTCATATTATTCAATGTAATTTTCTTCACATACCTACCACGATGACCCACAGCTTTATATAAAGCTTCTGAAAACGTATGATAATATGTATGTAAATGTGTTTTCTAATTTCACAGATACATTGTCTTAGAATTTAAAAGAGAAATTACAGGAGAGAGAGAGAGAGAGAGAGAGAGAGAGAGAGAGAGAGAGAGAGAGAGAGAAAAATGGAAAGAGAGGAGAGGCAGTGTGAGTGCGTCTGTGTTTGTGTGTCTGTGTGCGCATATCCGAGATGTGAATTTCTGCCACAGAATCTGGTGACTTTCCATCAGGCACACACGCGCCTACACCGTCCCATGCCGTTCTATGGCTGAGTCCAAAGTCGACTACGATTAATGTCTCTGCTAAGATTAAGCTAAAATGAAACTACCATATATTATTAGTGATTAGTGTGCAGTGCGCCTTGTGAGCAGTCGTGTTTTCTTTGTCTCCTAGAGTCCTTACATTTTGATGCATTTTTATCAAGATTGCTTCATCAGTTTGTTTTAAATTTTGAGACTGCAGTTTACCGGATACATAGAGAGAGAGAGAGAGAGAGAGAGAGAGAGAGAACGGAGAGAGAGAGAGAGAGGGAGAGAGAGAGAGAGAGAGAGAGAGAGAGAGAGAGAGAGAGAGAGAGAGAGAGAGAGAGAGAGAGAGAGAGAGAGAGAGAGAGAGAGAGAGAGAGAAAAAAAATGAGAGAGAGGGAGAGGAGGCAGTGTGTGTGTGTCTGTGTTGTGTGTCTGTGTGCGCATATCCGAGATGTGAATTTCTGCCACAGAATCTGGTGACTTTCCATCAGGCACACACGCGCCTACACCGTCCCATGCCGTTCTATGGCTGAGTCCAAAGTCGACTACGATTAATGTCTCTGCTAAGATTAAGCTAAAATGTAAACTACCATATTATTATTGTGATTAGTGTGCAGTGCGCCTTGTGAGCAGTCGTGTTTTTCTTTTTGTCTCCTACGAGTCCTTACATTTTGATGCATTTTTATCAAGATTGCTTCATCAGTTTGTTTTATTGGCAGTTTGTTTTAAATTTTGGCCGACTGCAGTTTACCGATACATATGAGAGAGAGAGAGAGAGAGAGAGAGAGAGAGAGAGAGAGAGAGAGAGAGAGAGAGAGAGAAGAGAGAGAGAGAGAGAGAGAGAGAAGATGGAATAAGAGAGGAGAGAGAGAGAGAGAAGAGAGGAGGAGAGAGAGAGAGAGAGAGAGAGAGAGAGAGAGAGAGAGAGAGAGAGAGAGAGAGAGAGAGAGAGAGAGAGAGAGAGAGAGAGAGAGAGAGAGAGAGAGAGAGAGAGAGAGAGAGAGAGACCAGGGTTTTTTCTGTCTATACCTTGTATTTATCTCGTCTTTGTTCCTATAGGGCTTTAACATTATTCCATGTCATTTCCTTCTGGATTTGTACCGACGTCTTAAACCTATTGCGCATCTACTAAGCTCATTTCCTACAAATTTTATACAGAAGCATGTTTAAACGAATCTAAAAGGTGTGTCCGTGTATTTAAACTTTCTATGCCTTGTTTATATCATGAATGGAATACTACTCAGTTGCCATTACAATCCAACTAAATGTCAATGACAAGGGGACTCGGTACTCGGTAGTCCAAAGCCAAGGTGTTGGCCTCTCAACCAAAAGGTAGTGGGTTCGAGCCCCGCCAAAGGTTGGAAACATTTCTCGAGTTTTTCGAGCAAAATCTATACCCGTCCTGGTCCAGGTAGGTGGATCGACTCTAGTTCCATCAAAGACAGGCAATAAAAAGGAGGTTACGTGTGCAGATCACAACACTGTGCAAGTTAACAATCCCTTGGCTGTTTACAGAGCGATCCGGACAAAATTAAAAATCCTACCAAAAGCCCTCGAGATCACCTTAGTTGTGGATGTGGGTAAATCAAATCAACTCAAATCAAATGGACGAGTTGCCACAAACAAAACCGTGGCGGTTCTCCGTCTTGTCACGTAATACCCAAGCAGATTCCATTCCATTATGTTACGTCATTAGGGGGCGGAATCTTGACTATTTCAGAAAATTGATCTCTTACCACGATCTCCTTTCCCTCCACGTAGCGTCGCTTCAATCAATGACAAATAAATAGTACAATAATAAAGGCAGTTGTTTTGGGTTTTTTTTAAATTAAAAGAAAGCGTCGGGCGCTACGACATAGACAGATTATACCACCAGTGATGTGGTTCTCAAACTTGTTTGGCCCATGCACCCTTTCGCCATAATAATAATTAATATGTCAGAATATTGCTTTTCCACAGTTGTATTTTATGTTATTTTTGTATTCTTTCTTCTGTGTTATCTGCATGCATCTTCTTCTTCTTCTTCTTCTTCTTCGTAATAGCTGATCAACTCAATTCTTGAGTACATTATTACTGTTACTGGTTTTGGTGGGGTTTTCTTTTTTTTTTGGGGGGGGGGGGTGGGTGTTGGTTTTTGATTGTTTGAAAAAAGTTATTAATAACATTGTTATCAATTACTTGCATACTTTTCGCATCGTAACAGTGGTTTTCTAAACTTCTCATCTTAAGTCTTTTCCGTTCTCTTCAACTACAATGACATAATGTACTACAACTCTCTGTTGTCTTCATTTTTCAATTTATACGCTCTCCTTCTGTCTTGTCTGACAAAGTGTTCAAACCCAAACGTCACAAGTTCGTGTTATCGCCATCACCTCTTTATCGTTTATCATTCTAGTCTCTCTCAAGTTCAGGTGTGCTCATGACCATTTGTTTGAAAAAAAAATATATTAAAAACTGCGAAAGAGACTTGAGAATGGTGGTCAAGAATGAAAGAGAACTTAGCCTATTGTCACGTGACAAATATGACCTCAATATGGCCGCTCAGTCTTTCACGGACGGATGTTTTGTTTGCGTCAGCATCGTCGTGTCTTTCTTCTTCAATTATAGTAACTGACTCTTTGTCGTGACATTTTCTCCTCACAGGATTCTAATGCTTCAATGAAAGGTTAGTCGCCTTGTTTTCTCCATAAGCATTTGTCAGAAGACCACGATTTGTTTAATTTTATTGACTGATTTTGGAAATCTTCCCAGAAAATGAGAAAATAATCAAAATAGACCCGAGACCCTCATCTCTAATTCTAGATTCTATAGACTAGAACCTTGATTAGGCTTCTATTAGATTCTAGGTAGAACATGGGAATTCAGAACTAGATCTAGATTAGATATGTATATATAATATCTATATTCTAGATTGGGATCTAGAGACTAAAGAAAGAAAGTAAATCCGAAGCAATTTTTCTAGATCAGTCCGACTGACGATGTTCTGTCGTTTTGATTTTTATTTCTGATTAGAAGAATGTTCTGATGAATTATAGGCACTGTGTAAAGCAATGGATTGAACATTATCTATCTTACGGTCCCCAACCATAAACTTTTCTGCTGATCTAGGTCCACAGTTAGATCAATGGGAAATGCCCCTTTGTCTTTGTTGTAATTTTAGTTTGGATCAGTGAGTAGGATCATTGCTTCCCCTACCCTACAAAGAACTCTGTGTATATAGATCTATATGATAAAGAGAATGATTTGCCATTGTAGGCACAGTGGGGTCTAATTGTTTGGACTTTGGTCTTTGCCCAGGATGTCATCTTTGAAGACTTGAGATGTAACATTTTATCTTCTTTGTTTTATGGTGAAATTTTAGCTCTTCTAGATCTAGATCTAGTAGCCTCTATGTAGATCCAGATCTCCTCTCTCTCTCTCTAGATATATATAGATCTACTTACTAAGATTTAGAATCTCTAGATCTAGAATCTAAAGCTAGTCTAGTTTTAGGTCTTGAATCTCCAAAATAAGAGATTTAAACAATATAATAATTCAGAGATCTAGATAAAGATTCTATTTTCAGATTTTAGATTCTATACTAGATCTAGATATAGGCCCTAGATCTAAATCTATATTTATAAATATAACATATATTCTGATTATTTCAAAACAAACGGAAAGGACTTGTAGTCTGGTACAACCAAGGAGACATAAAAAGAGCCTAGAATCTACTAGATCTATTATATTATGAGAAAGAAAAGATGACAAATCTATCACCATCCCTGAAAGCTGCCTCTATTCTAGATCTGTAGACGAATAGAAACATCTTGGAATTAGGTTGGAAGAAATTGAATTTTTTAAAATTCCTTTAACTCTTGCAGCTGATCTCAATATGGGTCAATAATCTCGTTCCACTGTGTACGAGGCTTCCGCACGTGGCACCGATAGTTTTCTCCCCCTGCCGACGAGGCTGCCGCTCTTGACCACGACGTACCTGTGATTATTGTATTGTTTTTATCTTCGTTGAGTGAGGTGACATAGCGGGCAATTCATTTTGTTATTATTGTCATCGTGTTTATATTGCATTGTTTTGCTAACAATAACATCTATTACAGCCTACTTTTATTAAACATGAAAAGGAATAATACTGCATTACTAATGAAGAGGAATACGAAAGGTATAACCATATAAAAGTATAATACTAAAAGTTAGAAAACGGGTCAGGACCAAGAAATCTTCAGTGTGCCCAACCTTCATAAGCAACAAGGAGACATAGAAACAAATAAACACTAAATAATGCTGGACGAAACTAATACTAATAGAGCCATTGCTGCAACGACCCATCGGGCAATGTTCATCAACAGAGCAAGCACCATAACAACAATAAACAAAAAGAAAAGACAAAAAAAAAAAGAAGAAAATGAAATATAACTGCCATAAATAAGAGAGACGGAGGGAGAGGAGGGAGGGATAGAAAGGAGACAGAAAGAGGAAAGGAAACAAACAGGAGACATAAAGAGAATGAGGAAGATAAAGAAAGGCGAATAGAGGACAAAGAAAATAAGAGAAAGATGAAGTAACTAATAGAGCGGGAGGTGTGGGGGGGGGTGATGTGGCTGCATGGTCAGGCTTTACTCCAGTCATTCAATAATAGCCTGGTTGGCTGTGTCGAATTTATGTGGGGAGTTTCAATGAACATCATTATATCTTTATTTCTTTATGAGGAACTGTCCAATCACCTTTCACTAATCCCATGACCCAGGTGTTGTTGAAAACTACTTATTTTTCTCTATCTCTCTATCTCTCTCTCCTCTTCTCTTTTATTTTTAAACCAGGATACTCTAACATCTGGCGTTGTCGAAACTACTTTTTTTTTATATCTTTTCTCTATCTCTCTGTCTTTCTTCTCTTTCATTTTCTTAACCCACACACAATTTAACACTTGCGTCTTGTCAGAAAACTTATATTCTTCTCTAACTGCTTATGTTCTCTCTATATTTTCTCTCTCTTCTCTTCTTCTTCTCTTTTTTTCTAAAACCACGACTCTATGTTATTCTCACATTCTTGGTAGAAAGTTAAGCGCTTGAACTAGGAAGTGAAGCTACTTTGATTGGGCGTATCTAATATTATCTGAAACACGAGTCAAACTGGGGGCTGTTGGTCAGTGTTAGTGATAGGTTCTTCTTCTTTCCTTACTCTTTTTTCCTTTCATTTTGCTGTTTCCTCTTAATTCACCTTTCTAAGCTCATGGCATATGGTGGACAGGTAAAATTCAATGATGAAACAAACAAACAAATCCAACTCACATGGACTCCCTCTAATAATCATGACCATACAACTCATGCAAATCACATAGATTGATTTTTCATGGAAGTCCAATCATTTAGTCAAGACTAGCATTGACTTACTCGGCTTTCACTGTAGTAGAGATTATGAACTTGGACAAATAAATCTAGGTATTATAACAGTCATCATGAAGACAATTGATAAATTGGATGATCAGTAGATAAAAACAAAATTGTTATTGTTTTTAGAATTTTTTATTTATTAATTTATTTATTTTTGTGTGTGATGGGAATGGTTTCGTACAATTGAGATTACAGATATATTGAAAATGCAAAAACTTTGGTGTCATACAATTGAGATATATATATATGCCCTTTGAAAGATAAGCATGTCTGTATCCCAGTGCAGATGTAAATGATTTAAAGTCCCATATTATCACACAATTTTGTCCATATTTAAGCTTTTATTGAATTAAAAACAACACAATAGAGTATTCAAAGTTTTTGTTTTCATACATGATATCCTGGAGTGGGAAGGGTGGTCTTTGGTGGTTTGTTGCGACACCGATAATTTCCTTCATTTTCCATTATCATCACCGGTCATAGTCTTGGAAAATGTGAATTTTGCACGGAAAAAATCTTGGAAAACTCTTGGAATTTTGTTTCTGAAAATGAGTGGGAACCTTGTATAAATGGTCATTCCATTTATGGAATGACTTTATTTGATAAATAAAGGGAAATTTAAAGTCAAAGGCTGAAATGCTTCCTTTTTCATTTTTAAGAGTAAGGATGTACTCATTAGTTTCAAATGAAAATTAATGACTAATGATACCAAAAACTCCAAAATTGACCTATACGCAACTAAAATATTTAAAAGCTTAGACACTCATTGGGCACCAGCAGAGTTACAGCATAAATTAAAATAAAGTTCCTTCAAAGCCATTTCGGCATTTAGAGCCGAACTTATCCTGGTTTCTATAGTGTGGAGTGGAACATGCGATGATAATCACCTCATGGACATTGATGCTAGTCTGATGCATGTTTTTACTTCCTAGTCTGTGCTTGTACCCATTTGTACCCGGGGTCGAGTGGGGAAAATGTGTGTTACACATATCTTTCCCAAGGAACACAACATCAGGCCTGGTTTTGCTATGATTCGAACCCGGGACATTATGATCGCAAGTCTGGCAGCCTAACCAATCGAACTACTCTACTCCGCTATCGACGCCACCAAGTACCAGCATTAGCTTGGGAGTAAAACTTACAACAGACTAGAGGCCTGTCCTATATGGGATGAATTTTACCATCCGTTCTGTTACATGCTACAGGAACTGTGAAGATAAAATGGCTGTGGATCTATGGGATGTAAAGACTTTGGAAGAATTTGAACTTTCTTCTCCTTTTTTTTTTCTCCACCCGTAATGGACAAGCCTGACATATTCAGTCAATGCTCTGGTTGCTTATTGTGCTGGCAACACAAGTAACCAAATTTGAAATGAAAGAAACTCAATAATATATATATATATATAGCTAAGACTGCATAGCATTCAAATATTTCTTAAGCTGGTTAAAATTGAGAGCGCTGAAGTGGAACATACATTACAATTAGAAAGGCAGTGAGATCACCGTCTTGTTTTACCTGATCAGTCATAAAATTTCCTTCAAGGCCATTACGGCCCATAGAGCCAGAGTTAATGTCGGTTTCTATAGCTATAGGTTTTTACTCCCAAACTAGTACTTGTACCCATTTGCATGTGGATCGAGTGGGGAAAATGCATGTGTTAGTCTTTTTTCAACATAACTTTACTAGGATTTGAACCCAGAACCTCATGACCGCAAACCCAGCAGCCTATAATCACCTAGCTAGTGACACCACTCCAGATTCTTGATCAGAAAAATGTTGATAAATGCTGTGCAATGTGAACAAATCTTTTCTGGGATCAGCTATAAAACTTATTCAGAAAAAAGGAATTTAAATTTCTATCATGGGGCTGTTTTATTAACTAAGCTTTTCCTTTTTGTTATATGAAGGGGGAGGAGACCCCAAATATGATCAAAGTGATGTGTTAGTCTGTTTTGAGCATACAACTTGTTCCATGAAGTTTATTTGATTGTTTTGTGTATGGAGCTAGTTGCTTTATATATGGGCAGTGAAGTGGAAGCTTTAACGTGATGTCAAATGTGAGTGTAAGCTTTCATTTACAGAAAGCATTGTGGACCTGTTTGATGGGATCAACATGTGGTTAAGATTTGTTTCAGAGGTTGATTTTTTAATTTCTGACATTTTACAAAAAAAAAAAAAATGTTAATAGATAGAAAACAATTCCCAATCTGACCATACAGTTCATAAAGTTAAATATAGCATGCAAATAATTGTGTCAACCGTCACACAGCTAAATCTCTTGTTTATTGTGTTTTAGTGTCATTTCGTGTTAAAATTTGGCTCTGAGTGATGGCACAATAAAATTAGGAAGGCGGTGGCTTGATATCTGTCTTCTCTGACCTGATCAGTCATGGCCAATGAAATTGGAGAAATATTGTATAGGGTAATAAGACTGGGATCAAATCTTTCTTGCACCAGTTATATGACCTACTTAATACTTTAAGAGATATTACGATCTAAAGTTATGGCACTATTTCATTTACTAAACCTTTCGCAATTTGTTATCTATGAGCTAGATAGGCACATGGTTGTGATAACTGCTTTCATTACACTATAATTTTATATCGGCCATACGCATACTGTAGAGTCACTCTGCCAGTGAATGTTATCAGCATCTCTTTGAACTGAATGATAACTATTGGAAAGCAACGCCTATCATTGTAATCACTTTCCAGATATTTCCTGGACTTGACAAGGAATCATTATCTTTGAGAGATGTCAAAAGGACCAAGTAATGATAACATCCTCTCTATGGACGACTGAAGTATTATCAACATCTGGATTTCAGCCCTTGCCTTCATTTCAATTCAAGCTTCACAGTCCTTTTATCAGTCAAATTAAAATAGTTGTGACATTTATACATTTTCAGTGGTGGAAATATATATTCACTTTGTGGACAATTTCAGTCATGTTTGAATTTATTGTAAGTCTCTTTGTCATTTTCGCTTTGTGAAAACTGAGGTTTATTGTATTTTGCAATCACTTTGTTAATATATAATGTTTTTGTAATTGGATTTGTTTATTTATTAGATATAGTGTCTTAATTTTGTGTCCGTTTTAGGATTAGAAATTTTATCACAATTGGAGGTGTGAACTGTTTTGTGAAGGTTGAATTCAAATATACTTTTATATAAATACTACAACGTATTTTTGTTGTAGATTTATTGGATTTCAATGGTGCATATGTTGGGTCCTCCTTTCCTCTTCAATTCCATTAGATTTGTCTGTCATCCTCACCACATGTGGTGGACATCGTGAATTTCAATATTCTGTAATTTCAGCTGGTGTTGCAAACGAGTTAAAAGATTTTACTCATTGTTTTATTTTGTAATTTTAGATTATTCTGTAAAGGTGTATCTTTGATTGTAGACGTAAAATTGTTCTGACGGAAAGCTCAGCGTAGTTTTTAATGTTGTCTCCACATATGGATTTGTTAAGTTTTAGTATAATTTATTCAATGTTTAGAAGCTCTCACCCATGATAATGTAATATCGTTTTGTAAATGCCTCACTTTGTTTTGTGAATGCCTCACATCGTTTTGTGCAGACTAGTGATGGGTTTGTAAGCTGGAATTAATGTATCGATTATGAAATCTGTGTTTGCATGTAACCGGTTGAGAAGCATGCTAGTTTCTCCTTATATGAGATCCAAATGCCATGGACGTACACACAATCAAATACACATATGGACATGATGCGTACATACACCGTTTTTGCAGAGTAAATCTGCCTTCAACTTCAACCCAGCTGTTTGGCATCTACTGAGAAGTGAAATTGCTGTGTGTATCAAGTCTGTCTCTGTCTGTCAGTCTGTGTCTCTGTCTTTTTTTTTCTCGCCTTCTCTCTTTGTTTGTCTGGTCTATCTCTCTGTCTTTGTCTGTGTTCTCACCCCCCCTCTATACCCTCAACTTGAACATCTTTATTTCTATACTTATATTAACTCTGATAAGGAGTCATTTCCTGTTAATTGTTTATATAATACACTCAAACCTCTTTTATATACCGCTAACTGTTGTGTCAAGTTGTAACTTGGCATTATAAAAGGAATGGCGTAATGAGTTGAAAACAGCCTTTTCTAGTATTGCAATGAGGAGATTATCAATGCTTGACTATAACAAGTAGAACAAACTACGATAACTGACAAGACAACGAAGGCCCTCTGCATGTGAAAAGGCTATTTTGTAATATTGTATATTATATAGTAATTATATGTAATAGGATCGCCCTGTCTCTTACTATAGTCTAGAAAAACCCCCATTGACAAACACATCCCTATCTCAAAATGGATTAGTTTAGGTTATGACGTTGTTGTGAAGCCTAATTCTCACCACTCAATTGGACCCGATCATGAACTTGCCTTCCTTCCCTGTCAAGCTATTGTCAGGATGCTGTGATCTGGGCCTATGCTGATGCCGCTCTTCATGTAGTTGACCTAAGCCTATGCAGCGGAGGACAACCGTTGTGTCTAAACCTTCAACACTCTCATTCTCATAAACAGAAGCCTTGTGTCACTAGTGTCATTGTCATTTCTATAAGTGTAAAGAGTACTAAGACACAAATAACAGTGATGCTTGTGTGTGGGTAGTGTGTGTTTGACTCCCTGATATCTGTGACCAAGCCAACCTAGATTCTACTTCTATCCACTTGCATGACTTTTGGTAAGGGGGTGGGGATGCACAGTGGTGTTGTAGCGAGTCATATTTTACAACAGTTATTAAGGAACATTAACGTCAAATCATTGGCGGATGGCGGTTTTTGTATAAATCGAAATCTCAGGTTCATGCCAAGGTAAAAAGCTGGCAGTATAACAGGGGTGGGGGGAGGTATAACGAGGTTGGAGTATATATATTATATCTTACTCAACCTAGGCAGCCTTTCATATTTGACTCATAGTCCAACTACTTAACAAAAGTAATTATAGTTTTATATACTGGAAAAGTTGCTTTTGTTTCCAGCGTGCAACTCAAGTGGCTTAACACTGAGATGTGTGGAATGTGACTTACTGTCACCCGTGTAGTGTGTAGAAGATTGTCTTTTTCTTTCTCATTTAATCACATCAGGTCCATATAAATATCATTATTTGTGTATCTGTAATATTCTGGCTGTGTAGAGTGTGTGTATTATATATCTATCTATTTATGTTAATATGACTAGCTATCAATATTATTTTTATATTTATTTATCCATCAATCAGTCTTTCTAATTTAGAACATGTATGTGAAGGTCGTAACATGACTGTATATAATTCTGAATTCGTCATTTTTTTACATCAAAGCTGTTGCCAGGCCACTAAAAGTAAGCATATTTTGCTTTAAATGTAAGTGCTAAATGATTTCAACTCAAGATGATTTTCATTTGAGGAATTTGTCTACCAGAAGTAACGTTTTGTTTTCATTTAAACCTATGTCTTCATTTTCAAAGTGTCATAATTAAAGAGTTTGAATAGTATCGTACAGACCTATATACACGCAACTTTAACCTCTGTGTATCGAATGCTGACTGTAAGTAATTGTACTTGATATCACCCCATGTCTAACATTTGTTTGCAAATGAAGATATAACATACACATATTCCTTACTCCTAAAGACATGCATTACAGATAGGTC
The DNA here is from genome assembly GCA_037039925.1 of Doris montereyensis. Taxonomy (NCBI): domain Eukaryota; kingdom Metazoa; phylum Mollusca; class Gastropoda; order Nudibranchia; family Dorididae; genus Doris; species Doris montereyensis. Next base: position 209,046 of record JAXRKP010000067.1, on the reverse strand, counting down.
TGTCTATTTATCAGTCTATATCTATCTATATATCTACTTGTCTATATATCTCTGTCTATATATCTATCTATCTTTCTATCTCTCTGTCTGTCTGTCTATAATCTGTCTATCTATTTATCCATCTCTATCTATATTCTATCTATTATTATTCATATAGAAAGTTAGAAGTTTGCTGGTAAAATCGAAACTGCTGACTTCTCCGAGTACTTTGTAATATATTTCATTTCAATATATGTACCAATTTTTAAAAACGTATATATTGACAGCTTCTAGATTTTTGTGGTGACTAGGGTCGTGACATCTTCAGTGTAATGCATGAGAGTATAATGTGTGCTTTTTCTTTTTTTTAAACGTATATTTACAGCTTCTAAATATTTGTGGTGACTAGGGTCGTTACATCCTCAATGTAATGAATATGATATGTGTCTTTTTTTTAAACGTATATCTTCATGAGCTTCTAAATGTTTGTGGTGACTAGGGTCGTGCCATCTTCAATGTAATGAGTATAATATGTGTCTTCTTTTTTTTAAACATATATTCACAGCTTCCAGATGTTTGTGGTGACTAGGGTCGTGACATCCCCAATGGCTCCAAAAGAGGATGGGTGGCGCTGGGCGGTGGCAGTGGCTGGCTTTTTCACCCAATTCATTGTTTGCGGAATAACATACAGCTTGGGCGTGTTTCACGTTATCTTCAAGGACATCTTCTACCGAAGCCATTTTGATACGTCATGGATCGGATCTGTCCTGCTCTACGTCACGGCTTTGTCCAGTAAGTTTTCTGTGATTGATAAGAGTCAGGTTTTGTTAGTGCGTGAATGTTCGATTTTCGTCCTGCTGAAGACATGTTTAGTTAATATATCGTACCTGATCAATTCTAGATATTTGCTTTTATTTCTTTCGGGTGGCGGCTCTTGCTGGTAGGTCCTACTTCTTTCCTTTCCTTCTTTTTTCACTTATCTTTCATCTTGCTGTTTCCTCTTAATCCACCCTGAGATCACCGCAATGATGGACGGGGTCAATTTCAAAGAAATAAACTTGTAAGTATATGAGATTATGTGTGGTTATCATATAATATATATATATATATATTCCATTATTTGTTTTTGTGTGTGCTTTTCTTAGGTATCATGTTTCGCTTTGTGACGGCAAAGTGGGGAAGTCGATCAGCGTCATGCTTGGAGGCCTGTTGTCGGCTACGGGCCTTGGCTTGGGCATGGTGGTCCAGGACTTGTATCAACTCTACCTCACGTTTGGCCTGCTGACTGGTAATATTAAACTTGTCTACAAATGTATATCGTTATATATATATATTGCAGTTGTTTGATGAACTGTACCCCCGCATCGTGTATTTCATCATTTCCTATTTCATTCACCAAAGGTCGTGAAGTCCGCCCAATTGAGTTAAAATTCCTATAAGGCCCATAGAGCTGGAGCGTATCCCAGTTTCTATAGCGTGAAGCGGAACTGGTGACAAAAATCACTTTCTGACCAGGACGCCAGTCTGACACATGTTCTTACTTCCAAGCTAATGATCGTACCCATTTGCACCTGGGTGGAGTAAGGAAATGCGTGCATGTTACATGTCTTTCCCAAGGAACACAATGTCGGACCTCACTTTGCTAGGATTCAAACTCGGGACCTCGTGATCCCCACTCCGACAGCGTAACTGCTCGGCCACCGATACACCATTGAGTTGCCTATAATAAAAAGGTCATGGCATGGGGTGTATCAGTACCTACATTGTAATAAAAAGGTCATGGCGTGGGGTATATCAGTACCTACGCTGTAATAAAAAGGTCATGGTATGGGCGTTTCAGTATCTACGCTGTAATAAAAAGGTCAAAGTATGAGGTGTATCAGTATCTACGCTGTAATAAAAAGGTCATGGTATGGGGTGCATGAGTATCTACGTAGTAATATAAAGGTCATGGTATGGAGTGTTTCAGTATCTACGCTGTAATAAAAAGGTCATGGTATGGGGTATATCAGTACCTATGTTGTACAAATAGCAGGAGTAAGATACACTAGCATCATGTGAACTTAAAACATGTCTTAAAAACATCACATTGTTGATCAGTTAGATAAGATAAGACATCCTTTATTGATCCTCAAAACACGAAATTACATTGTATTTCTTGACGTAACATGCTCACAATAAATAATCACAACAGCACAATTGATTAACATAATACAATATACTTCATGCTCTCTCATATTCACTCATAGGCCTCACACTCTCATAATGTTAAAGACATCATAATACATAGATACAATAAAAGAGTATGCTAATTTTTTTACATAGATTGATATGCAATAGATAGTAATAATCATAATAATAATAATGCCCTATATATAGCGCAATACCTTTACAAGAACAGCTTAAAGTGCCTGACATTAAGATAGTAGCACAAATGATGACAATCGTCAATGCAGTAAAGAACATTAATTTGACAATATGGAAAACAGTACTTGCATAATTGTCTTTAATTAAATTTTTACTCTTCGTGAATTTTCATCCACCTCATTATCATTTTGGGATATCATTAATGTTTGACAGTCTTGTTCATTAAACTTTTATACTTTCTTTTCCTTCCTTCCTTCAGGTATCGGGTTTGGTCTCTCATGCTCCCCTTCCATCGTAGCTGTTGAGCGCTACTTTATTCACGGCAGATTCCAAGCCCTGAGCTTTGTCGTGGCCGGGATAGGCGCGGGGATCATCACCTTCCCCCTGCTCATCCGCGCCCTTCTCATCCACTTTGCGTGGCGGGGCACCATGCTCATCCTGGCCGGCATTTGCCTGAACTTGTGCGTGTGCGGCATGATCATGAAACCCAAGCCTTACGAGAAAGAGATCCGCCTACTGCCCATGCTCTCCTGCTTTCCGCTCCGCCATCCGCTGTTCCACGGCATGTGCTTTGCCAACCTCTTCTGGAGTTTTGGATCCACCGTCATATACATGTACCTTCCCTCGTACGCCATGGCCAAAGGCTCGTCGTTTGAGACGGCCGTCCTGCTGGTGTCCTGCGTGGGAATAGCCAGCTTTGGGAGTCGGATGATATTTGCCTTCATGGGACCCAACAGCACCTTGGACGACGTGACCTCGGTTTTGTGTCCGGTGGGCCTGGGCATCGTCATCACCGGAATCTCACCGCTTCTTTTCGACTCCTACTCTGGCCAGATTGGGTACACCATTCTCTTCGGCTTCTATAGTGGATTTTGGACCACGTTTTTGTCGCAGGCCTCCAGAGAACTCCTCGGACCGGAGTATATTGCCATGGGCAACGGATACCTGTCTTTTATGATAGCCCTGGGCGCTCTCACGGAGGACCTCTCACAGGTTGGTCTGAAATCTGCTTTTGGCTTTTTCTTTTTCTTCTTTTTTCTTCTTTTTTTGTGTGTTTCTTTTCAAGCTCTTTTCTTTTCTTTTCTTTTAAAGTTTTTCTTTTAAAGCTCTTCTTTTTTTCTTTCCTTTTTTGTTTCTTTTAAAGTTCTTTTCTTTTCTGTTTCTTTTAAAACTCTTTTCTTTTCTTTTTTTATTTCTTTTAAAGCTCTTTTCTTTTCTTTTTCTTTCCTTTTTTGTTTCTTTTAAAGCTCTTTTCTGTTCCTTTTTGTTTCTTTTAAAGCTCTTTTCTTTACTTTTTGTTTCTTTTAAAGCCTTTTCTGTTTCTTTTTTGTTTCTTTTAAAGCTCTTTTCTTTCCTTTTTTGTTTCTTTAAAAGTTCTTTTCTTTCCTTTTTGTTTCTTTTAAAGTTCTTTTCTTTCTTTTTTTGTTTCTTTAAAAGCTCTTTTCTTTTCTTTTTTTGTTTCTTTTAAAGCTCTTTTCTTTACTTTTTTTTTTCGTTTCTTTTAAAGCTCTTTTCTTTTCTTTTTTGTTTCTTTTAAAGCTCTTTTCTTTTCCTTTTTCGTTTCTTTTAAAGCTCTTTTCTTTTCTTTTTTATTTCTTTTAAAGCTCTTTTCTTTTCTTTTTTTTTTCTTTTAAAGCTCTTTTCTTTCCTTTTTCGTTTCTTTTAAAAGCTCTTTTCTTTTCTTTTTTTATTTCTTTTAAAAAGCTCTTTTCTTTTTTTTCGTTTCTTTAAAGCTCTTTTCTTTTTTTTTTGTTTCTTTAAAAGCTCTTTTCTTTTCTTTTTTTTATTTCTTTTAAAGCTCTTTTCTTTTCTTTTTTCTTTAAAAGCTCTTTTCTTTTCTTTTTATTTCTTTTTTTGTTTCTTTTTTCTTCTTTTCTTTTTTGTTTTTCTTTTTTTTTCTTTTCTTTTTGTTTTCTTTTATTTTTCTTTTCTTTCTTCTTTTTGTTTCTTTTCTTTTTCTTTTCTTTTGCTCCTCTGCTCAGCTAAGGTTTTGTTTCATTTCTTTTCTTTCGGCTGTGGCTCAGATTGCAAGATTATCAAGCTCATATCTGAGTTGTGTTAGTGTTATATCAGCAACATCATGTTGTGGTAGAGGTGGGTTGTTGGCAGGTGCTTCTGGTAGGTCACTCTTCTTTCCTTTCAATCTTTTCACTTCTTTTTTTTCATCTTGATGTTTCTTCTGTTTTATTCACCCTGAGATCACCGCATATGGTGGACAGTGCAGAACCCAGTGAAACAAAGGAATCATTTATGATATTTGTGTGGTTTGCGTGCACTTGTTACAAAACTCATCCTGTTTTGGAAAGGTGTGTCTCTGTGAAATGGTGCTAAGGCAGAATGATTCTTGTTCCCGTTTTTTCAATTTCAAATTCATTGTCAAGCGAGGGGGTTGGGGGCGCTGTTGGTGTCTTACTTCTTTCTTTTTACTCTTTCACTTCCTTTTTATCTTGCTATTTCCTCTTAATTCACCCTGAGATCACTGGTCAATTTGAACAAACAAGTTAGGTTACAACAGCACACAGGGGGACTCGGTAGTTCAGAGGCAAGGTGTCAGCCTCTCAACCAAAAGGTAGTGGGTTTGCAACCCGCCAACGGTTGAAAAATTTTGTCAAGTCTTTTTGAGAAGCAGAGAATACAGGCATTTAGGCAAAAGTAAATAAGGGGCAATGATTTTTTTTTTGGGGGTGGGGGGGTGATCACCAATGGAGTTCATCCAGTATGGTGCAGAAATTCAACATTTATGAGAAATAGGGACACCTGGAAACCATTTAACTCTCTTAGCGCTAAGGTGGTGAGCATGCAGATGGATTGACCATCGTTCGCCATGGAGATTGAAGGCACTTGAATGGATGCAAAACTGGGGAGCAACAAAACTGTTCAACACACCTTGTCCCTTGATTGCGATGCGTGCCGGTCTATTAAAAATGCCAGTTGATTGCATGCAACTTACGACATCTAGAAAGAGCCGTGGGCGGAGTCCAAAAGACTTGGATTCTAATTGCTCAGTTTCAAACCAGTGATCCAATGGAACATAGACTATGCTATACAATGGGTAGAGTTATGAAGAGAAGACTGGTCCTCTTTCATTACATTACAATGGATTTATGGGATTCTATGGCGACACAAGATAATCGGACTTGAGCAATCTAGATTTCTGAAGTTAGAAAGCATTTAAGAATACAATGATAAGTATTTTAAGTCGATCTAGCATTGCTCTCCTGGCTGGTACTGGCAAGAAAAATAATTTGTGAAATGACGCGCATAGGATGTTGAAGATGCCATCATAGCAACTATTTTTCCAAACGCCTCATTTAAATGCCTGTTTGTCCAAGGTATGTGTCTATATTTAGCGCTCCTCTCTGATGCTGTTTATGGCATAGCTAGTAATTTGTGCAATTTTAACACAATGATTTATGCAATATAATTATTGTGACAGGGATAAAGAAGGAATGTTCCTATTCAAACAATAACATTATAAAGAAAAGAACTCAGTAATGTTAAAATCATCTTTGAAATTAAGAGGGCATTCTGTAAAGTAAGGTAAAAATGGCCATAACTTAGAAACTGATTTGCTTTTTTTGAAATCTGTAAAAATTGCATTATATCAGGGGATTCAGGGAGCTTTTATTTCTATTTTAGTTATCAAAACTACAGCACCTTTGTTGAAAGTTATTTTGTGACGTCACAGAAAATATGGCGTACCCCAGAGAAAATTTGTCAAAAATTGAAGAGTGAGGTGATAAGATTTTTGCATGCAAAGACAAAAGACCCTCTGAAATTTATTTGCAAATGTGATGAGCAAAAAACAAGTTTACCACTGGTGTGGGTCACTCAAAACGGGCTGCACAGACTTGACAGACAAGGAACTCTCCGGGGGCCCTGCAAAATGTCAAGAATTGAAGACGATCTTCTACGTGTTGATGTGCTTTCGGGATGATAAAGTCTCAAATCAAGAAGACAGCCTACACGCTTGATATTTCTAAAACGGCCGTTCAAGAACTTATCTACAGTTTATTGGACCATCGAAAAGTATTGGCTTGGTGGGTCAAGCGAAGCATTCGAGATGGAATGGGGCAACTTGGGACCTGGAGGTGACTTCAGTGGATAGTGGAGTGTCTTTTGGAGTGTATCATTATTGCCGATGAGACCTGGGATCACCGTATAACCCTGAAACAGAGAGAGACTCTATTATCTGGAAGCACCGGTTTCACCACCTGCAAACAATTTTTTAAATTCAGTCTTTAACAAGGAAATTAATGGTGACAATTTTTGTGTGACTCAAATGGTGTTTTATTATTTATTAGATAATTTACCTCATGGGCAAACTATAAATTCTACCAGATATTGTGGAATTCTTGACAAATGACGATGACAGGAAGCTGTGTGTATGCCAAAAAAGACAAGGCCTTCTCAGTAATAATGTGATTCTTTAATGCCACCCCTCACAGAGCAAATTTAACCCAAAACTGGCTTCAAAAGTACAAATGTTTGGGCATCTAAAACAACATTTAACCCTTTAGCACATTACATCCGATTTATCGGATTTCCTGATTTTGGTGAATAATGCTTATATTATGCATCCAATATCTCAGATTTTTTATTCGTGTCCACTTCTTTAGCAATCCGACTTTTTAATTTGTCTTAACTTCTTGTTTATATAATGATTTTGGTTTTCTGCATGCTTCTACACTTGAGCTACATATCTCGTTGGGGTTGAAATAAGTTTGACTTTTTTATGAGATATTTTCCTTTGTTTGATTTTTAAAGTAAGGTATTTGTATTGTTTCAAAACATTATTGGGTGAAGAGCTTGGCACAATTGACAGTGATTCAGAACCTGATACTAGTTATTTATCAGGATCTAGGTCACATTCATTCTTTCACTAAATCTTTCATCTTGCCGTTTCGTCTTAATTCACCCTGAGATCACCGCACTGGTGCACAGAGAAAATTTCAATGAAAGAAAGTCTGACTCACCTGATAGTAAAAGTGACATTGATACAGACGTTGAGAGTGTACCCGGCTATAGGCAGAGAAGGATGCTGTCAGAGGGTTGGTATGAAGCACCCATAGGCAGAGCTGTACTGTATGCTCCCCAGGGAGTTGGTAAGGACTTTGAAACGAATGGCCTGCTGGGGGATAAATGATTTACAGTCAGTGAGCCGCCTGCCTGCTAATGAAGGGGGGGGGGTTACGGATTATCAAGTCATCTTTTATCATTATCTTCTTGCCCCCTATAAACTTTTATAATTTTGTGCTTGCGTTACTTTTGTAAGTTAGGTTATTATTGAATTTTCCTCTCTGCTATCTTTGTCTTTTGGTTGAATCTCGCCTTCTTCTTTCTATAGGACTTCTTCTTCAGCATGAGCAGGACTTCACGTATGCTTTTTACTTAGCAGGTAAGTTCAACATTCTCAAATAAGTGAACAATTTGTAACTGGCATGTTGTTTGAAAGCGAAGAGTTAATTACGGACCTCGATTCAACCGGTTAATTCAATGTTAAATGACCTGTTTAGACAGTCTTCTTTAACCATGAGGGGATATTTTAATTTGCACAATGTGCACATGAGACCTGGGAAACTTTCATTCATCTCTTATTTAACAAGACAAGCATGATGGGACAATATTACCTTTGAAAAGAAAAGCTAAGATATATTTAATAAGAGATACATACCATAGCCTGTATACATGAAGATAGTGCGAGTCCGTTACACCGTTGCTCTCAGGGCTATTTCGTATAAATTCTTTTTGGCGTGTTCTTCTCATCCTAGGAGCTTGCCTGCTGTGGAGTTCCGTAGTCATGGTGCTCTTCAAACTCAAACGGTGCAAATCCCGCCTGGACTCCCCCGAATACATGGAGGACACCGACTCACTGAAGGGGGCCAAGGTCAAGGAGCAGCGCATGCCGCTCATCATGGAGGAGATGAACTGCCGGGACAGCAAAGTGCCCATGCCAGGCGGCGGTGGTGGCGATGTCGTGGTGTGGGTAGCCAGGAGTGTTTAGCGCGCATGAAACTGTTTTACATACTGCGTGTGTGACGTGTTTTTCGGTGTGTGCACTACTTTGGTTGATATTTAGGCGATGAATGAACGGCAGTTTACAAGTGATAACTCCACAGTCGAAACACGGAATAAAACGCAGTGACACTTCGGGTATATAACGCCCATGGTCAGACAACAAATGAGGGATATGTACATGCTTTTATACAGGTATCACACACTGTGTGTGTGTGTGATGTCAGAAGAAGGAACAAAAAAAAAGTAGGAATAAAAGGTGGGAGAATAGGAAATCTAGAAGCAGAGAAAGGAAGAGAGAGAGGTGTGTACTATGGAGAATGGAAGATTAGATGAAAGACTTGCACAAGACTAGGAATAAGAGAATCTCTTCTCTCTCATTCTTTCTCTCTTGTTTGAGTTTAAATCTTTTCTTAACATCTCTATTCCATATATATATATATATATATATATATATATATATATATATATATATATATATATATATATATATATATATATATATATATATATACACTCCTCGTATGTCTGACAAAGGGTTATTATACCTGAAACCTCGCATATCTGTCTTCCTCCATAGAGTTTTCACTTGTTGTTGTTTATCACACTCGCCCTCCCTCCATCATGGCTTCTTTGTGTTTGACATTTGGGGTCTCATCATGGGGATTAATAATAATCATACTAACAATATCATTCATTTTTATAGCGCTCACTCCCATCTTGTGACAGCTCTAGGTGCATAATTATAAGCAATGTACATAAATATATAAAAAAAATATGTGAACATATATATTGTTTATAAAGTGTGCAGTGACAGTTTTGTCGCGGCTTTTTTGGAGGAACGCTTAGCAGGTGTGATTATAGTAGAGTTTGGTTAGTGCCAAATATCGGCAATTTACATTTTTGGTAGCCATGCATATTTTTAGCTGTATGAGCTATACATCATGTGACCTATGGGTAGCATCGGTGGTCGATCGGTTATGCTACCAGACTAGGGATCATGAGGTCCCGGGTTCGAATCCTGGCAAAGCTAGGCCCCGACGTTGGGTTCCTTGGGAAAGACATTCAACATGCATTTCCCCCACTTTACCCAGGTGATAAATGGGTACATGTGAGCACTAGCTTGGGTGTAAATACCTGTGTCACACTAGAGTCCTGTCCAGGAGGTGATCATTATCAACTGTTCTGCTTCACGCTACAGAACCGGGGATAGGCTTCGGCTCTATGTGCCGTAATGGTCTCGAAGGAACCTTGCTTACAGTGTCACCAGTGGGTTGCAAGGGATCTTTTGTTTTGGCTCAAAAACCTTGCATCATCACGTGACACATGTGTGCACCGTGATATATGGCACCGCTGTGGTGATCATAGGCAAAGATTGGTTAGTGTCAAATAGCAGCAACTTACATCATGTGGGTAGCAAGGGATTTATTTTATTTTAGCTCAAAAACCGTGTATCATATTACACACATGGATGTACCCTGGTATGTTATGTGGCAGCATTGTGGGGATCATAGGCAAAGATTGGTTAGTGTCAAATAGCGGCAACTTACATCATGTGGGTAGCCAGGGATTTATTTTATTTTTAGCTCAAAAACCATGTATCATATTACACACATGGGTGTACCCTGATATGTGGCAGCATTGTGGGGATAATAGGCAGAGATTGGTTAGTGTCAAATAGCAGCAACCATCATGTGGGTAGCAGGGGATTTATTTTATTTTTAGCTCAAAAACCATGCATGTATCATATTACACACATGGGTGTACCCTGGTATGTGGCAGCATTGTGGGGATAATAGGCAGAGATTGGTTAGTGTCAAATAGCAGCAACTTACATCATGTGGGTAGCAAGGGATTTATTTTATTTTTAGCTCAAAAACTGTGTATCATATTACACACATGGGTGTACCCTGGTATGTGACAGCATTGTGGGGATAATAGGCAGAGATTGGTTAGTGTCAAATAGCAGCAACTTACATCATGTGGGTAGCAAGGGATTTATTTTATTTTTAGCTCAAAAAACTGTGTATCATATTACACACATGGGTGTACCCTGGTATGTGACATTGTGGGTGTAGGCAGAGATTGGTTAGTGTCAAATAGCAGCAACTTACATCATGTGGGTAGCAAAGGGATTTATTTTATTTTTAGCTCAAAAAAACCGTGTATCATATTACACACATGGGTGTACCCTGATATATGGCACCGCTGTGGTGATCATAGGCAAAAGATTGGTTAGTGTCAAATAGCAGCAACTTACATCATGTGGGTAGCAAAGGGATTTATTTTATTTTTAGCTCAAAAACCATGCATGTATCATATTACACACATGGGTGTACCCTGGTATGTGGCACCATTGTGGGGATAATAGGCAAAGATTGGTTAGTGTCAAATAGCAACAACTTACATCATGTGGGTAGCAAAGGGATTTATTTTATTTTTAGCTCAAAAACCGTGTGTCATCACGTGACACGTGTGTGTGCCCTGGTATGTGGTTGGTTGGCGGACGCTGCTTGTGAGGCCGCCTTCTTTCCTTTTACTCTTTAAACTTCTCTTTTATCTTGCTGTTTCCACTTAGTTCACCCTGAGATCATCACAATGGGGACGGGGTAAGTTTGAATTAAATAAGTACCCTAATAGGTGGGCGCCTCTGTGGGGATCATGGCAGGGTTTGGTTAGTAGAGTGGGATCCTGCATAGTTTGATAGCGTTTTAATAAGTGTTTGGTTGATGAGTGCGTTTCAACTAATGGGGGAAACCCACGTTTTGCTTGAGACACACTGCATGTTATTAATTATTACCCAAAGGGGTCAATCAGAATAACCATGATGGCGGCTTTTTCCTTCCTTTTCAATTTGAAGCTTGTCACGAAAAGCTTTATCTTGTTTATCTTAATTTTTAAGAAATTGTTGTTATTGCTGTTGCTATTATTGTTGTGATTATAAGTGTTATTATTATATCATTACTATTTATTATTATCATGGTCATCATCATCATCATCATTGTTTTCATTACTACACCCAAACCTTGTCATACCGCCATTCTCGCATACCGTCAGATTTTCACCTTTGTACGGATCTGACGCTATACAAAAACAATGAAATAACTCGTTATTTATACCGCCATCTGCAATTCGTCAATGATTTGGCATTGACGTTCTTGAATAACTATTGTGAAATAAAATTTGTTATACTGCCACCGTACATCAGCATCCCCTTCCCCCAATTGATGCAAGCCAGTAGAAATAGAATCTAGTTTGCAACTGCACACTTCACACACAAGCATCACTGCCATGTGTGTCTTAGTACTCTTACTCTTACACTTATAGAAATGATACTGTCGCTAGTGACACAAGGCTTCTTCTTTATCAGAATGAGAGTACTGATGATTTGGGGGGACAACGTCCGTCATCCACTGCTTGGGTTTAGGCCAGCCAAATGAAGAGTGGCATCGGTTTAGGCCCAGATCGTGTCATCTTGGCAATAATAGCCTTGCGGGGCAGGCATGGCCATGATTTAATCCAATTGAATGGCGAGAATTAGGGTGTCATTCCTAGGCAAATCAATTAGGGTGTTTCTGTCAATGTTTTTTTCTAGACTACAAAAGAGACTGCGGGCGATCCTACTTTTACTATATATAATGCTTCAATAGCCTTTTGACATGCAGTAGGAGGTAGGCCTACATTGTCTTCTCAGTGTTAGTTTTTTTTTTATACTTGATTAGTCAAATATTGATTATCTCCCTCATCGTAATATTGAAAAGGGGCGTTTTCGTTATAGGTTAACGCCATTCCCTTTATAATGCCAAATTACCTCTGGCACACCAGGTGGCGGTATAACGAGGTTTGAGTGTACTACCATTAGTAGTAGTAGTAGTGGTGGTAATGCTATTGATATCTTGTTTTTCTTTGGTTGATTGTTATTTTGTTGCTTGTTTTTGTTTGTTTTCTTTAAATTTTGTGGCTTGTTTTTCTTCTTTTTTTCTTTAAAAAAAAAATCAATAATCAAATGGATATTCTTCTTTTGGTTGTCTGTGTTGAATTTTTTCTTTTTTGTTTTGTTTTTTTTAAAGTCGCCTTTAATTTTGATGGATTTATGGGCCATTCAAAATGCTTCGTCACTGATACTGATACATGACAGGCTATTGTCTTCATTATTTTTTGTAGGCTGTGTTGGAGGCAGCATTGTTAATGTTAGGATTCATAATAGCGTTTTTCGTTTGGGACGGCGGCTGAGCAAATTTTTTCTTTCAGTGTTGTATTTGTTTGGTGTTGTAAATTTTTGTAATATATGTGAAATTTTAATTCCTTGTGTATTTTCAAACTAAAAAAAATATCAAAGTGGTCAATTGCAAGCGTTTAATTCAATTTTGAAAATTATGAATTGTATTTTGGACAAGATTAATCTCCCTTTACTTAGGATTTAGACTTCCTGTCTGGCTGCTTGGGGTGCAAAATAAAGTAAAGTTCCTGCAAGGCCATTACGGCCCATAGAGCTGGAGCCTATCCTGATTTCTGTAGCATGAAGCAGAACAGGTGACGATAATCACCTCCTGGACAGGATGCTCGTGTGACACAGGTTTTTACTCCCAGGCTAGTGCTTGTACCCACTTGCGACTGGATCGAGTTTGGAAAATACGTGTTACGTGACTTTCCTAAGGAATACAACATCGGAGCCTAGCTTTTGCTAGAGTTCGAACCCCAGACCTCATAATCCCAAATCCAGCAGCCTGGCCACTGACACCACACTAGGGTATAATTAGAATGGCTTGAATGTGAAAATGCAGCCTTAAAAAGTTTGTTTTTAAAGCTTTGTGTCCATCTTTTCATGTCAACGGGTTAATTTGTTTCTCTTATTATTCTTTCTCTCTACAGTGACACTGTGATCTCTTGCGTATAAGCTGTTTGGTCAAGGTACGGCCCGGCCCTTCTTCAACTTTTTTTCCTGTCACAACAAGACAGACAGTATTTTGGGGGAAACAAGCTAGTGGCAGCCTGCTCTGCTCAAACTTTTCACACACGCCCATGTCAGACTGGTTTCAAGTTAGACGAAATGGACACCAAGGCAATCACTTCCTGTATAATTGTGACTTTTTTTGTGATTTTAATCGTTTTCAAGAGTCGTCCATGAAGAGTATTTTGAAGTGCCAGATGACACTGTCAAAATAAAAGGGATTTTTCCGTATCAGATGGGGGAAAGATCCTTCTTGTAGTCCCGTTTCTTGTTGTTGCGAATACTGTGACCCAAGATGATTAAATCCACGGTTTCCATGTAACGAGCGATGTCACCCGGCTCTGAACAGAAGACTTTAATTAATTGTGAGAGTGTGATGAACACTACGGCGACCTTTTCAAGTCATGATCCATCTTTCTCCCATATATACTCTGTGTTTTTGGTATCTGCAAGAAGAAGAAAAAAAAAGCAACATCATCAGTCCTGTGTTATTTGTGACCATCATTGTGTTTTATTTATTTATCCTCCAAAAGTGATTGAGACGGGATCAACCTATGCATGCATCGTCTAAAAATAATTGGTAGAGATATCTCAAGGTTTTTGGGTTGTTTTTTTCTTCAGGAGAGGTCATTATTTGTCTTTTATTCTTTCCAAATGAGATTAAGTTGGAGGAGTTTGGTACTATGGTACTATTGAATTCAAATGCTGTGGAGCTTAAGCATGTTTGAAGTCAGGAGAATGTGTATATATATATATATATATACTCAAGCATCAACTATAAATTTCTCTCTAATGTGAAAGAAAAACAGTTAAAGAAATTACTGATTTCTTTCTTTTTCATTATGAAAATAGCTGTGAGTAGAAAGGAACAACAGGTTTTGTTATTTTGGATTTTTTTTTTTTATTTGCCGTTTGGTGGTCATTTTTAGTTTGCATCATTACCGTACAATGAAAACATTGTCTTCCTGCGTGGATGCGCACGGGTGCCTTTATCGGGAATGGCAGACTTTGAAGTCACATGGACTTTGTTTGAAAAGCTCGCTTATCTGTTATACAGATGTTTTATGATATGAGGGAGGCGCCGGTCAAAACTTTTACTGAATGCCAAGCATGGTTTTATAGAAAAGCTGTTTGCGCACCGGGTTTGGAATCCTAGCAAAGTTAGGTCCAACGTTGATTTCCTTGGAAAAGACACGTAACAAGTATCCCCCCCATGCCCCCACCCCATTCGATTGGGGTGCAAGTGGATACAAACAATAGCTTGAGATAAAATCCTGTCCAGGAGGTGGTTGTTGACACCTGTTCCATTTCATGCTATATAAACCGGGATAGACTTCGGCTCTATGGGCCGTAATGGCCTTGAACATTTTGGTTGTTGTGACTCTGGTCGTAATGCTTATGCGATATTAAGGGCATATGGTTATTCCTTTATGTCATTTTTTTTTTTTCATGAGGGAGTGTTAGCACAGGTCTCCTTTTGAGCAAAAATTGAGGAATTTTTTATGGTCTATTGTTTTCTATATATATAGAGTCATCTGTACTGTGCTTTAACATACTTTTTAGCCTTGCCCATGACGTTGTTTTAACTGATGGCCGACTTCTCCTATTTCATACAATTGTGGGATAGGTTTTAGACACTCACACTACAAACCTTGAGAAACGTTATTGTTAACACCGATCAGGCTCAAAGAAATCCTACACGACCATATATTGACGGCATTCATCCACGAAACTGTTTGTTTTGTTTTGGATGAGCTGATCACAAACACAGCTTCATAGCGGCTATGTAGTCTGGAAGCCGTTATATTATGTCTTTATTATTATTATGGGAATAACAATATGGGTCTGCTCATGACAGTGTCTTTTGGACTTTTCTGACTCCATAAGTTGTCAGTTAACCTTGGTGCTTGTAGTAAATGTTGAATTTTAGGAACTTTAAAAAGAAAATATTCAATGCTCTGTATTATATTTTTATGTGCTTCTTGAATTGCTGCATAGCTGCCAACCAGTATGTATAAGACATATTTAGTACGTTGTTATGTCTTTTGAGTTCATAAGTCTTTATTTACATTGAAAAGTATCTAATATTAATATGAGGGTTTTTCTGTAATATCTTGAAAGAAAAAACCCAGCCGAAGTGAATCACTGTAACTATTGTAACCTATTGAAAAGTACATAATACGAGAGTTAACTGTATTGTTTTGAAAAAAACAACAAACACCAACCCAAGCCTAACTTAGCGGTGAATCACTGTAGCTAGTGTAACCTATTGAGACGTGGACAACCTAAAGTTCACTTAATTGCATGATTTGGTGGATTTTTAATTCGATGAGTTTAGATCACATGCGCTGCATTTAAGCACTGTTGTCTACTGCAAAGGGAATTAACTCAAGCTAAAGAATCAATGTTTTCTGGAATTTTATTATCACGGGGCAGGTTGGGAATTTGTTCTCGTGGTCAGAGTCTGTTTTCCCGCCCTGAAAAGTTTGGCAGCTTACGGAGATTGAAAATACAAGGAATGGTCGGCGCCGGCTTCTTCTTGTTAAACAGTTGAACAACGAGGTTAAAATGATTTTTCTACGGTTTATCAATCGTTTTACGGCAAAGTATGAAAAATGAAAGCTTACCTTTATTAGATCAGAAATTAAGAAAATCAAGAACAGAATATCAAACATCATTGTATAATAAGTAGAATAGAATGGGAATCTTATCAAATCTTTCTTTTCATACGGCCGAGTGTGATATATGAGCGTCCTTTTACAATTGATGTGGTCAGTTCAATTGTGTGCCTATATCTCTTTTATTATGCTTCCTGTAAAATGTGAAAATGATAAGATGAAAATACATCACGTTTACAGCCGTTTGAAACTTGGGATTCTCAAAGCCAACACTAACAGTGCCAAAGTCCATGTTTTTTTAGCATATTTCTCTGAATGACATAATTGTGACTTAGGCACAGTATTGAAATGACCTCTTCAATTGTACCAAGAGAACTTTGCTTTTTCTAATGAGGATTTTGAAATTTGCTTCGCAGTCTTTCGATTATGAATCAATATTTGTCAATTTATATGATTTTTTTCTCTCATGTGTACATGAAATATGAAAGCAATGCAAATCATGATGATATTAATGATGTATTATTGGCACTGTGTTCATCTATTTCATGTCATAAGAGTTATATTGTTTGAAAATAAATTTCTTCTGATTGTGAATATAAACAATTAAAAGGGTTCTATATGGGCATAAGCCCATATATATTT
Organism: Doris montereyensis; assembly: GCA_037039925.1. Classification (NCBI taxonomy): domain Eukaryota; kingdom Metazoa; phylum Mollusca; class Gastropoda; order Nudibranchia; family Dorididae; genus Doris; species Doris montereyensis. Next base: position 192,474 of record JAXRKP010000067.1, on the reverse strand, counting down.
AGTCAATATATGTATGTGAGTGCGTGTGTGTGTGATATTTTTCTGTCTTCTTTTTTATTTTAGTCAGATGTTGTTTTGAAAAATATTTTTTTGAAAATTTTGGTTTTTGTGTTTGGTGAAGGAATCACTTATCCAGTGATGCGAATTTCAAGATCTGAGCCTGACCCTGATGCCCTGACCCATTTTTAAGTTCAAATCAACGCACATTGAGAGCAATACTAAAAAATTGTACAGTGGGGACTTGGTGGTCTAAAGGGAAGGTGTCAGCCTCTCAACCAAAAAGTCATAGATTCGCACCTCACAGGTTGAACAATTTTCTCGACTTTTTGGTCCTCCCCTTCCAGTCCCATCAGACAAATGCGATAAAAATGAGGTCCTGTATCAAAGTCACAACACTCTGTGCACGTTGAAGATCCCTTGACTGTTTACAGGGCAGTCGGGCAACATTTAAAAAATCCTACCAAAAACCCTGAGTTCACATTGGTTGTGGATGTGGGTAAAATGGAATCAATTAAAAGAGAGAAAAACAGTAGTTGTGTTAGTTTGTACTTATTATTATCAAGAAAAAGTTGCGGGGAAATTTCTGTTACCAGATAAGAAGATGGAATTGGTTAGGGCTGTGCTGTGTGATCATAATTGTCCCAGGAAAGACTGTTGTAACGGGTGTGAAGGGAGTTTTTTTAATATGTTGGTTAACAGCATTGTTTATTAATTTTATCAACACATAAACACTCAATGCACGTTAATTGAAGGGGTCAGTTCCATAGTGTGCCTATGTCCATTTTCATGAAAAACAAGACAGTGAGATAATCCTAAGGAATAAATGAAAATCATGCTTCCTGAAAAGTGTGAAAATGATATGATGAAAATACATCCTGTTTACAGGTTTTGAAATTTGGAATTTCCTAAGCCAACAGTATCAAAATCCGTAATTGTGACTTAGGCACACTATTGAAATGACCCCTTCAATTGTTGTTATATTTTCAATACTCTTATTAACTCAGTGTCACTACTCATGGAAATAATCAAAGAATTTTAGAATCGGAGATTTGATATGGTTGATTCAGCACAATAGAGTGAGTGAGTGAGATGCCTGAAATCGATTACCTTTTATTGATTTTGTATACTATATAATATATATATCATCGGTGAAACTGTCTAAACTTGCAAGTCTACGGCGTATGGGTAGGATATGAGATTTGTCCTTCAATTTAGTCAAACGCACCCTTCTTTCATGTCTTGATATATATATATTAGAGGTCTTGCACCAATAGAAAAGCTCTAAGCAGACACATGATCTAAATGAAGATTTCTGTTTTTCTTCCCTCCGAAATCAAGGAGTGGACTTAGCGGTACTTGTTTAGATCTTTCAAAATGTTCAACTCTAACCTCTGACATCCATTTTGTGCACAAATGATTATTACTTTCCCCATTTACTAACTATTAAAGTAGTTGTTAAATTGCAAACCAAAACACATCGACATAACATAGTAGTGTGTGCATGTCTAATCGATGATTGGTGTATTATGTTTTTTTTGATTCTCCTGAAAAATTGCTCCTGTCGGACAATAGTGTTTAGACAGTTTCACCAACAATATAATGATGTACATATATTCATGAATTATGAATTTGACCAGAATAAGTTGAGGAGCTAATGAGGCTGAACTCCATATCCTTCAAGAATGTCTTTATGGGTAACAGACTGCAGGCTAGCTAAAAAGAGTGAAAGTGAAAGAGGCTGTTTGTTAATATATTCAATGAGTCTTTTATTTGTTGAAATTTATTCTTTATCAGTTTAAAGAAATATCATATACCGGTATAATTATATCATGCGGCCATACTTTTCCAATAAAACTTGTAAATGGAATATATTGACGGCACATCCTGACCAGCGTCTTAAACTGACATAACATCCTTCCACGTTTGGGCGTGTAGGGGTTAAGCTGGTTTGACTAGTTTGAGACGTAAAGTAATCTTGTGCTCCGATTCTTCTTCTGTTCTTGCTCACCATTGGTTCCCGGTAAAATTATTCGGAAGGGCATTAAACTTTAACATTCAACAACAGAGGAGGTGAATTTCCATAAGAAAAAACCCCCAAAGCAAACTAAACGTAAAGAAAATGATAATTCATCATAAAACAGAATAAGTAATGTTTATGTTTAAAAAAGGGTAAGCTTCTTTTACTTTTCCGTTTTGGTTTCAAATGCTCTGTCATTGTCAACAGTTTTTTCACATAAATGTTGTCTCTCTCTATTTTTAAAAGCCTTTCATAAGGTCTGATCTAGATCTAGATCAACTTTGATGTGTGTTAAAAATCCTGTATCCTACCTAGTCTTACCTAAAACAAGACAAAATAGAGAAAACATATCCACTAAACACTAAACTGGTGTTAGTGAGTCCCTTCATGTGTCATACCTAGTCTTACCTAAAACAAGACAAAACACATCCACTAAACACTAAACTGGTATTAGTTAGTCTCTCCGTGTGTGTCATGTCAATTTTTAAGAAGTTTGAGTTCTAAGCTTTGTTTTGGAATTTAATAGCTTTGTTGTTTTGTAGTGTCTGTGCTTTCAGTTTCAGCTTGAATAATTTATTTGACAATGACATCAATGGAAAGCCAAAATGACTAACACAGGCAGTATTGTCGCCAAACAGCACACACCTTTTGAAAGTGTCAATGTTACAGAAATTTTTTTTTTTTTTCTTCTCATTTAAAGATGCACAAAGTTTGTGATATTATACAAATATATCGATGGTGAAAGTCGCAAACAGTGTAAGTTTAAAATAAGTGACACCTTTTTCCTCTCGCTTTTTTAACATAAGGAAGCCCCTATGCTTCATCTAGTTAGGATTCCGTTGCACAAGAACCAATAGAAAGCCATATAATAACCTTGTGAACAATCCGTGTATCCCATTGGGTCTAATATTTGACACTTGCAAACTGTGTATGTTTGTGAAAATGGATTAAAAAGCACAGCATTCTTTTCTTTGATTTTCTCAACAAAACATTCAAAATTGGACTGACACGGTTTGCGACTTTCATCATCGATAAGAACTGTACCTCTATCTTTCGTCTTGCTGTTTCCTTGTAATTCACCTTGACTTCACCCCGTATGGTGGACTTGGTGAACTTTGTTAATCAAGGGGGAGAGGGGCAATGGATATTCTTCATATGTTGTGTTTTGGTTGCATTTTTTGGTTTGATTCACTTCTGGTGTTTTATTGGTTGGTTTACAGACTCTTTACTCATTCAGGCGTAACATTCTTTTTATTTCCTTTTTGTTGTTCCAGGCAATTTTTTTTAGGTTTGTCTACATTTTGACTGAACTGACAGAAATACATATACATATATTTATATATATATATTTGTGTATATGTATATATATCAATGAATCATTCCATTAATTTTCATGAGATGATGTGGTTTTTAGTGAAAACTTGCGTATTTACTTTTCACACATCATATTATATAAATACTTGACGGTATTACAGTTCTTGATAATACTTGATTAATTATGTTTGTAATAAGACAATTCCTCTTTCCCCTCGATCGTTCATCCTCCTGTTCTTCCTCCTCCTCTCTCTCTCGCTCTCTCTGTTTCTGTCTGTCTGTTGCTCGCTCTCTCTGTCTCTCTCTTTCTCTCACTCTCTCTGTCCGTCTGTTTGTCTGCCTGTCTCTGTTTGTCTCTTTGTCTCTCTTTTGGTTTTTAAAATCTTTCTGTGTAATTATGACTTTATTATTGTGCATGGTTTGTTCATTTCTTAGTTGTTACGAGACAAAATGAAAGTACACGTATGATGTTGCTTATCTTGTCACCAGGACACAAGCATATCTCAAGGCCCGCCGTTCTCTCAATTTTAAAAGCTCAGCCCGTGTACATGTGTACATCAGTCTAATAGTTCATGATTTATATAGCGCCTATATCCATAACAGCATGCCCAGAGGCGTTATACAATGACAGTGTAATAATACGGGAACATTATGATTCAAGCAGGGCGGCAATGATGTAGTACACACCTAGATATTAAAAGATCAAAGTCCACTGTTTTATTTGACACAAACGAGTGAAGAAATAAGTCGTCTTTTTCTCTCCATTTACTTGTATATAGATTTTCTATTTTAATTTTCTACTGATGAACGTAAACTCTTATTCATCTATCTTCCGTTTTTAAATGTCACAATATTGTCAGAATGGGCCTGAATGTTTGCTTTGGCAATATACACTGTATGCTTGACTGCAGGATTTTCTGGCTTTTTGGGCAGCAGTTTAGGTGTAAAGATGTAACTCCAGAGGGTTTTGTAGGTTAGTTTATATTTTACAAGGACCCCCAAAAAGACACTTATTGCCTTTACTTACTTTTCATGGTAGATTTTAGTTAATGTCATTGTCAGAATTCTGCCACACAAAATTTTATGTCGTTTTCTTCTTTTTCAATTGCCAGATCACATGCGATTATGGTTTGTTTTTTGCCCCTTCACACACACAAAGTTGTCGGCGCCTTCACGTGCTTGAGTGAGACAGCGGTTTTACTTTATAGTAACTTCTTGATGTAAACAATTATTAAAGATAGAAATATCAGGAAAGATGTGAAGAAAAATTTCTAAGAAAATTTCAGTTTGTTTGTGGTCAGTGGAAATTGATAGTTTGTCTGTGGTCAGTGGAAATTGATGGTTTGTTTGTGGTCAGTGGAAACTGATAGTTTGTTTGTGGTCAGTGGAAATTGATAGTTTGTTTGTGGTCAGTGGAAATTGATAGTTTGTTTGTGGTCAGTAGAAATTGATAGTTTGTCTGTGGTCAGTGGAAATTGATAGTTTGTTTGTGGTCAATGGAAATTGATAGTTTGTCTGTGGTCAGTGGAAATTGTTAGTTTATCTAGTCTTTGGAAATTGATAGTAGTATAGCAGGAAGAGTCGCAGACTAGAGCTATTTTTCAAAAATGGATTTCTTTCCAGTGTTTTTTTTTAACATGGGGATAGAATTCTGCTTAGTCCATATATGTAATCATTGCTCAAAAAGATTTTTTATATGATGCAGGGATATTTCTTATTTCTGTTCCGTGAAATCTGATGGAATGATGAACGTAACATTCAGAGAGAGAGAGAGAGAGAGTCATGCTGTGTAAACTCTTTAGTTTTGTTACTTTCCGCACATGTGTTAGTTGTATATTATATGGATGCGTTATTATTATTAATATTATATACTGAGTCCTGAAGTAAGCTTCCATCTGATAAATGTATGATCATCTCTCTCCCTCTCTCTTACACAAAGCTGACTTTCTCTAATTTTGTTGAGCGTGGTAAACTCAGGAACCACTGCCATTCAAGACCGCTATATTCCACACGTAGGTTTCAAATAGCCTGCTTTAAGTTCTTGTCAAATTGACTTTTGGATCAACCTTGCTTTTGAATTTATTGAACAAAAAATTGTTTGCCTGTGATTGAGAAACGTTTCTATTGTTACTAAATCATCTATTCCCAGTCATTACAATAGGCAACTTGGGTAATGAGTATCGAGTACTAACTTGATTCAATATCAATAAACATACTTGATAAACATACCTGTACCCGGTACGGTGGTTTCTGAGTTTACCGCAGTCAAAGTTCAAGTTTGAGAGACCCATCTTTATTATAATTATTGACATAATTGGCAGTCTTCGGGCATGCTTGTTGTATACTATGTTTTCAAAATACTTCACGTCTCCTACATAGAGGCACTCTTCTATGAGATCGCTAGGGTAAATGGGATACATACAGTGTGTGATATTGATATACATTATGTATTTACATTTTAATATGAATTTATTTTTGTTAGCGCATTTGCCACCAATTCAAGTAAAAATTTAAACGTGTGGACAAAACTCAAATACTCAAAGATTCTTGATTTGAATTCTGGTTTGGTTATTATTATTATTATTATTATTATTATTATTATTATTATTATTATTATTATTATTATTATTATTATTATTATTATTATTATTATTATTTTATTGTTGTGTTTTGTAAATGTCTAGTTTGGTCTAGTTTTTTGTTTTTAACTGTGGCTGAAAAAAGGAGGACCATTATCATAGGTGGGCTGCATCTCCAGCATCTATCTAGTCTTGATGGTAGAAGAGAAAGGAGAGAGAGAGGTGGCTCCTGAGAAAACTGACCGTAGGCAACTGTTTATACGGTGAAGTGGGGCAGCTGAAAAGGGCGGCAGTCTTTTATTACCACTTCGTCACCAGGGGCGAATGATAGATTCGCTACGTGAACTCGTACCTCGCTACTACTAAGGGTTCTCTCGGAGCTTGCAGCTTTAACGCGCTTTCCATGGGGCATGTTTGTATGGGTATCTCTAGAAACGACAGTAAATAAGTGAGATGTTACTAAATACCCATTCGGATTGCAAAGAACTTTGCTATCTAAGTTGTGTCTTGTCGATACCATACTTGATATCTCTCACATGGCAACTTTGAATTTTATCATCACTATAAAAAAAATAGAATGTTGTTCTCACTCTTACTGCAGATTCCTTCCATTCTCTTTTTTGTCTTAAAGTTTTTCATCCGTAAATGATCTTGAAAAATAGGAAATTGTTTGTTTGAGCGATTGAATATTATGTAAGAATGTTGATATTTTAAAATTTTGTCCGCTTTCGGAAGTCACAAAAAAGTTTAAAAAGATACTCTTTTTATCTATCTGCCTGTTTGCCTAATTCTCTGTCTGTCTGTCTCTGCTTAAGTCTCTGTCTCTCTTTGAGTCTCTCTATCTATGTCTCTTTGCCTTTCTGTCTCTCTCTGTCTGTACACATCAGCACTACACTTGTGCTTACATCAACATATTATTATTAATATTAAAATGTATGCATTTATTTTCTTTGAAATGTATTATACATCTAAGGATTACTTGACCCATGACCCTGATCATTAAACCCCACCCTTCCTTGGTGTCCATGAACATTTAAGTGTATTTTTAGGTACGGTACAACTGTTTTTCTTTCATTTGTACCAGTCATAAAACTTTTGGTGTACTGCACTGCCCTTTAGGAGTTTTTTAAATCTTTGATTCCAGTAGAGGATGTGGAAATGGCACTCAACTTTGTTTACACTATTTGTTTTTTGTTTGGGTTTTTTGGGGTGTGTTTTTAGCTCTCTTTTTGTGTGTGGCCGATGTCACATGTACCACAAAACCGGGATGTGGAAAATAATAAACGCTTCCGTATACATCGAGTGAACTTGTTTAGAAATAAATAAATAAAGGAAAGAGAAAAAAAAAAAACTACTTAAAACATTTACTTTTATAACTAAACTAGAAAAAGATTTATCACATTCCCTAATTAACGGTTAACCCTCTTTCCCCTACCCAAACAGTAACAACCCCTTCTCCCCCTCTTTCAATGTCAGGCATTCGCTGAAGTGTTAGATCTTCTCTGCAGGACGTCTAAAAATGCTTCCATGTCCCAATTTTGCGGTACATGTATCCACTACGTTAAAAAATTTAGTTGGAATGTTAAGTTATTAATTGCTTGGAAAGGTTTAAATTGGGAAGTTAGGGGGGGGGGGGGGAGGAAAACACACTTTGTGTCAAACAAAGTGGCTATCCATGTTTTATTTAGCAGACTTCCTGGTGGAATAATTTGGCTGTCCTATACGCATGTTTTATTTATCAGATTTTTTTATGTTGAATAATTTGGCTGTCCTAAACACATGTTTTATTTTTCAGATTTTCTGTGGAATAATGATTTGGCTGTAAGTTGTTTCCACCAAAATTTCATCAAGGATTGTATAATATGTATCATTATGTGTATATATATATATATATATATATATATATATATATATATATATATATATATATATATATATATATATATATATATATATATATATATATATATATATATATATATATATATATATATATATATATATATATATATATATATATATATATATGTATATATGTATATATATATGTATATATATAATATAATATATATAATATATATATATATATATATATATATATATATATATATATATATATATATGTGTGTGTGTGATATATACATTATCTTTGAATGTTTCACTTTACTCATGTACAGCTTGAGAGTTTGTAATAAACACCATCTTGGTCTCAAAAGTCTACAAGTTCAAGTGTTCTCTCTTTTCTTTTTAAACATGATTTTTGGTTCTGTATATTTATCAGGGGGCCGAGTGGTTAGAAGCAAGTTGTTGTATTGTGATTCAGAGGCCATATTTACTGAGTTAAAGCCCCACTTCAGGCATGTTATATTTTTTACCTTGGGCAAGAAAATTAATTTACCATATTTCAATTTGCTTACGTGGACAACATGGTCGACTCCTGTTGCATTGAGTGTAAGCTTGGCGAAATATGACAATAAATGACAACTCCACTAATAAAGACAGAACAAACACGTGACATTTCGGGTATAGCAATTAAAAAAAGAAAAATAACGTAAACAACAAAGAGATGTGGCAATGTGAACTATCAAAATAGCTGTGAATAATATGAAGGAGCCACAATGAAGTGAAATTAAAGGCGAAATATGACAATAAGAGTGTAAGCTTGGTGATTATTGATAGTATATATCATTTTGCTAAAGAAATTGGAATGCCAGATGCGATGCCTTTTGGTGCCTGCATGGACGGCACTAAATTTTGTGTGTGTGTGGATTTATCAGTTGATTTGTGAAACATACAATTTTGACTTTTATTTTTATTCTAATCTTTATTCCTTCCTCGTATTAATTGTAGGCGTTTGGAGGTTGCTGCTGGTAGGTCCTATTTCTTTCCTTTTCTTTCAACTGTTTCTTCACCATCTTTCATCTTGCTGTTTCCTCTTAATTCATCCTGAGATCACTAAATTGTGGATGGGGTACATTTCAATGAAAAAGACAAAACAACTTTTATGTTAACTTTAGGAGTTTTCACAGAACCAGTTGCGGCTGATGTTACTGATAACAATAGCTAAAGTCTTACATGTACCATATTTATCTTTTAGTTTTCTCTTATTATTATTTTTTAAACTGAAACTTCTGCACGTGGTGGATAAGGCTGTTTCTAATCTTTGGGCTGGTTGCAGGAGCTACTGGTTGGTTCTACTTCTTTCCTTTCTTTCTTTCACGTCTCACTTTTCTTCCATTTCATTATTTCCTCTTGATTCACCTTTAGATAATCGCGTATGATGGACGGGGTAAATTTCAATTAAATAAACCACAGAAACCCTCCCAACTCCAAGAAGATCTGAACAAACTGCAGGCATGGGAGAAGTAGCGGATGATGAAATTTCACCCCAAAATGTGTCAAGTCATCTGAATCACTAATAGCGGAAGCCCATTAACCATGACTATGGCAATGCCATCGGATGTCACAGCCAGGATGGGCAAGACCCGAGCAGCATTTATCTTGCTCAAAAACATCTGGGCCTCAAGAGAGATACATATGAAAATAAAGATACATATCTTTAATTCAAATATGAAATCGGTCCTACTCTATGGCTGTGAGACATGGAGAATGATCGGGACAACTCAATGGAAAATCCACCGAAAAGATAAGGAATGAAGTCCTTTGGCAGTGAGCAGGACAGGAACCAGTGGCCATACAGATCCTGCGAAGAAAGTGGGATTGGATTGGACAAACCCTCAGGAAACCAGCATCCAGCACCACACGCCAGTCCCTGACCTGGAACCTGCAGGGGGAAAAAAAGAGAGGCCGACCTCGCAGCACCTGGAGAAGAGACACTGAAGAACAGATATATAAGGATGCAGGAACCAACTGGACAGGAATTCAGCAGGCAGCCCAGAAGAGAGTGCAATGGCGGGATGTGGTCGATGGCCTATGCGCATCCCAAAACTATGGGCCTAGGTAAGTAATGCCATACATGATGAGAAACTAGTCTACTTCAAAAAGCAGATTACCTTGGCTTAGCCATAGATTACAAACTGTCATGGAACCACCATGATTTTATTGACAAGTAGTACAGGTATGCTAAAAGGCAAATTCAAAGAAGAGCATGCAGATTTGTGTGCAACAAATAATTATAACAGAAAGGAGAGCTTGACAAAAAAATACTCCAATCAAATGAGTGGACCCCATTGCAGGAGAGGAGAGCCAGGCAAAGGTGTTCTTTCTCTTTAAATGTCAACATGGTCGAACCACCATTCCACTTGACCACCAACGCATTAACCTAAGAAAAGAAAATATGTACCAACTTCCTATATACAGAGTCAACACACACATTCACTTGTTCTTCCCTAGCACAGTCAGATTATGGAACTCACTCCCTGAAAAACCCCACCCCAAAACAACTGGACAGTGTAATATCATTCCATTAGAGCATCGAAAAACCCATCTTCATGCCTATTTTAAAATTATTTTTAACACACACTCAGATAACACCACTATTACATTGCTGCAACAGGATGGAATGGAATTGAGTGGAGTGAGATTATTATTACATGTATTTTATTATCATAAGGAGGAGGAGGAGGAGGATGAGAAGGATAAGAAGAAGAAAATAAAAGAAAGATTTAGAAATCTAGATTAAGATTAATCGTTTGTTTTTAATAGCTCTGGTTATGTATCTTTAAAACCGTTAAACATCGTAGGCACAATGTCTAAATTTAGTGATCTTTACTTATTTTTTTCTAATAGGCAATGTTCCCTCTAATTTTTTTCTGGTTTGTGTGCTGTGCACATTTTTTGTCATTCCAAATTCCAGGTATTATTTATGCAGTTTGACAAAAAATCCAAATTGTATGCACTGTGTGTATGAGAAAGAACGTTAGTGTAAGCGCAGTTTAGAGGAACATTGCTCATAGGATTTATAACTAGCTATATCCGTATTTTAGTATTACATTTCTCTTTATCTAGGCCTATCATTACTATCAGTATTATTGTATCAAAATCTTAGCCCTCGTGAATGGAGTCTGCTATCCAGACGAGCGATTGATTTTCAAGGGACGCTACTCTCAAAGCACGACATGTCAAGTAATGTTTTGTTTTCTGCTATCGGTCAAGCGTGATTGCTATTAATTACTGAGACTATTGTTGATACACTTTTGAAGGTCGAGAGTGATGAACTGAGAGGTTTTGTCTATCGCTATAAGTTTCATTTCATGAACGCAGACTTGCCATAAACAACATGGACAAGATTTTACGAGGAGTGTTGAGATATAACGCTAAAAGTAAGACCAAGTTTATGGCAGACATGGACCAATTTGTCCACCAGAAACGAAAAGTAAGTAAATCTAGATCTAGATCTAGATACCTAGATAGTAGAGCTAGAGATTTTCTAGATTTAGATCTAGATCTAGACTCTATCTAGATCTAGATTAGACCTAGAAATGAAATTCCATTTTTTTCTTGTTATTTTTGCGACCATAAATGATTTATAAAGCAATTTTTAAGATTGACAAATGTAGGTAATTTTACGGTTTAGCAGCATAAAAGAAAATAGGTCAAATTTGTTCTTGTTGTTGGTATCGGCTTAGATCTACATTTAGAGGTGAGAATGAAGAAATCTATCCACAATCCCTTACCCTGAGTGTGAGGGTATAGGGTTCAGGGAAAGGGATTGTGGATTTATTTCTTCATTTTCATCTCTGAATGTAGATCTTGATCTAAGCCAATATTGACGAGTACAAATTTGACACACTTTCTTTACACCGTTAAACCTTAAACCATAAAATTACCCAAATTCATTTTTCAATGAAATTTGTTGCAGTTGTAGCATTTTATTTAAAATCTATTATATACTCTCACTTTATAAACACAGACCAGCCATAAACACCATGGACAAGATTTTACGAGTGTTGAGAAATAATGCCACATACAAATTGTCTTCAACTTTAGGTTTTTTTTTCATTCAGCCATTGACTGTCTTCTTCTCATGTATGGGCGCAAGAGTGATTCCCTCAAGTTTTGTGGATTCTAAAAGTGGCCAGATGTTTATTGTGAGAAACGCTGGCAACATGGTGCCAGACTACAAGCATTACCGCAATGGAATCATCAGTACGGAAGGTGCTGGGCTGGAACTCGGCTGTCTTGTGAGCGACATTAACAATATAGTCGTATGCGGCCATTCCGATTGTAAAGTAAGATCCTTGTCTGAAGCAAATTGTTTATTTGGGTAATGTCTTGTTTTAAAAAAAAAAATGCAACACATTTTTGGTTTATAAAGAATAGAAGTTTTTAAATGTCACATAGAATGGAACAAGGGCAAGTCAATGATGAGTACGGCAATGGTAAAACAGTAGTTACCGCCTGAATGCCAGGTGCTTGGGAAGCAGAGAAAACAGGCATCAATGGGAAGGATCAAAGGGGGTGATCAATGGACAGGCAGGTTGTTAATATTTGGAAGAATCCTCAGTTTTACGTAAAATTGAATGTGAGACAGAAGTTCTTTTACACATGATGGGCATGCTAGTGATTGACCATTGCTTGTCACGAAGACCCGAAGGCACATTGGATACGGTCAATGCGAGATGTGAGGGATGGGGGAGTAATAAAACTGTTCACACGCCATGCATGCCTTGTCAATTAAAAACGCCAGGTAATTTGGTACAACTTATGACATCGAGGGAAGAGTCATGGGCGAAGTCTCGAAGACTGTTCTGTTCTAATTGCCCGGTGTCAAACCAGGGATCCAATGGGACAAAGACTGTATGTCACAGTGGGTAGAGTTAAGAAGAAAAACTGGTCATCTTTTATTATGTTACGCTGAATATGTATATGTAGGGTAGTTACAATGCATTGCAAATTGTTGTAGGGCATACATTAGCCATATAATAGCGGTGGGATTACATTATCTTGGAATTTTTTATCTTTTTTTTTATCAATTACAGACTTACTTTCTAATAATTTGGAGAAGATTATACCTGCAGTTGCCCTTGAGACCAGGCATTAAGGGGAAAATCTTGGTTTTCAAACTGGCATTAGAGGGGCAACATATTAAGGAAAAAATTGATTTCACTGAGATTGCAGGCATTTTGGCAAAATGGGCATTATGGCAGCGGGTATTAGGCGATAACTACTGTACTGGTAAGATTACTTATATAGTAAAGTGCTTTCCACACAAAAAGGTATCAATGCGCTGGAGATATAGATTTTATTTTGATATTCACCTAGATTCGGAGTGACGATGAGATGTATTTTTGTGTCACACAATTTCTCTCTCTTTCTCTCTCTCTCTCTCTCTCTCTCTCTCTCTCTCTCTCTCTCTCTCTCTCTCTCTCTCTCTCTCTCTCTCTCTCTCTCTCTCTCTCTCTCTCCTCTCTCTCTCTCCCCCTGGCCCCTCCTCCCTCTCTCTTATCATATTCTTATACAACTACTAATCAAATTTATATGATAAGCAATGCTATTACTCATTGTTAAATTCCTAGTTATGTACTAAGCCTCACTCTTTGACTTCTGTCTTACCCCTGTCTGCCACAGGCTACAAATCTGCTCTACGACTTGCAACATGAGTGTGACTACCAGAAGTTTCACATGGAGTCAGCGCTCAAAACTTGGGTTTCCCTTCATGGAAAGAAAACTGTCAACAAATTCCAGGAAATGGCGTCACAAGAGCCGTTGGTCTATTCCTTCCATATAAACAAGCGAGAATGTGACAGCTCACATCGACCCTGAAAAGAACTTTGTTGTTAAAGACAAATTTTCACAGGTGATATTTTTTTATTTGACTTTCTTTTTATAGAATGTTATACCCATTAATATAAACGGAAATCTAAACCTATAAAATCCAAATAAAATATAGATTTAAACCATACTGAGTGAAATATTATAATTTTTTCAATAACTTTCAAGTATAATTGTGAGATTGAGTTCGCATTGAACATTGAGGTTACACATGCTTCTTATAGTAATGACCAGAAATTGATGAATTAAGTTTACGATAAAAAAAACTTCCTGGATCACAGGCAAACAATCGTTTTTCAATCAATTCAAATACTGTCGAGATCCAAAAGTTAATATGATAAGAACTTAAAGCAAACTGTTTTAAACGTACGTTCAAAATTTGGTGGTCCCGGGTGCACTGGCTCCTCAGTTTTTACAACACTCAAAGTTAGAAGAAAGTCAGCATTATATAAAATAAAGATTTGCTTGATGGAAAATTTTGTTGATGGCAACGGGATTAACAACTAGTTCACCTCTAGTAAAATACTGTACATACACGACAAACATTTGCAAGGCCATAAGTGAAGGAATTGATGCCAATATCAAAAGTAGACAATGCACGTTATATAAAGTTAGACATTCATGCTGACATCGGAAGCTATTATTGCCGTTACTGATAGAGGTTGACCCCAAACGGTTAAAAGAATCAATACCATCATTGAAAGGATTGACTTTGATTTGATTTGATTTACCACATCCACAACTAAGGTGATCTCAGGGGCTTTGGTAGGAGATAAACAAATTTATTTTAGCCCCGACTGCCCTATAAACAGCCAAGGGATCTTTAGCATGCACAGAGTGTTGTGATGTGCACACATGGCCTCCTTTTATCGTCCGTCTCCGATGGGACTAAGTGTCGATCCACCTACCTGGACCAGGGGCGGTAGATTTTGCTTGAAAAAACTTGATAAAATTTGTCAACCGTTGGCGGGACTCGACCCCACTACCTTTTGGTTGAGAGGCTAACACCTCTGGACTACGGAGTCCCCAAAATTGATACCAAAGTTATAAACTGAAGGCAAAAGTTGAAGAAATTCATGTCAATATTGGAGGAAATTAATCCAAAGGGAATTGATGCCAACGTTTAAGGAAATCAATGTGAATTGAGGCCAAAGTTCTTTAGGGGAATGGAAGGGAATCAATGCAAATTTTGATGTAGAAATTATGCAAATTTCTTGGGGGGGGGGGGGGGGTTGAAGGCAATGTTTAAGGAAATCAATGCAAATTTTGTAGGGGATGATGCAATTTATTTTTAGGGGAATTGAAGCCAATTTAAAAAAAAGTAATAGTAATAATAATAATAATAATAATAATAATAATAATAATAATAATAATAATAATAATAATAATAATAATAATATAATAATAATAATAATAATAATAAAGTTTATTATTTTTCATTGGCACATCATTTTGATCTCATCAGTAGTTAAAATCCAAGTGTACATTATAAGGTTTAGAAATATAAGCTAGTTTGTATATAACTAATGATTGACTAAGATTCAAAATAAATTTGTTTCATAAGAGGTAACATAAGTTAAAATTATATGGCACACATATATGAAGCTGGTAGGAGATTTAAAAACGTGTACATACATACATGCATACATACATACATACATACATACATACATACATACATACATACATACATACATACATACATACATACATACATATATATACAAATATACAAACATACATGTAAAATAGCATGGTTTGAATATAAGATGTACAATGACATTAAGATGATGATGGTAGGAAAGGAATGTAAATTTTATCGGGGGCTGATGCAAATTTTTTAACGGAATTGAAGCCAATGTTTGAGGGAATCAGTTATGCCGCTGTTTGAAAGATTTGGCAACAATGTGGTAAGGATTTGATGACAATATTCAAAGGCACTGATGCATTGTTTGAAGAAACTGACACCGAAGTGAATCCACACAAATCCATGAGCTGTGGGTGTGGCGATTGATAGGCAGTAGACAGTGACTTGACAACCAGCATGACTTTCTTCATTGATTTTAGAAAAACTGCCAATAGAACAGAGAAATTATGATTATAATGAGAGACACAATTATGGAATTGGAATTCAGGCCATATTTTTTTTTTGCTTTGCCCTTTTTCTATCAAAATGATTACACACATTTTCTTGCACATACACACACACACACACACACACACACACACACACACACATATATACATATTGAAATTCTCTGGTGAAATCAAACCATCTCTGTTTATATCCATCTCAAATTGTTTTGAATTTATAAATGACTTTCCTATCAGTGTTCTAATGAAGGATGAAGTTGATATCAATACTTATGTGGTCTGTGTGACACCAATACGTTGTCCAAAAAGTAATGAACAAATTTGACATTCATAACAAAGCAAAAAGTACCCGCTTAATCCATGACCAGCTTTTGAAAAATTGTTGTTATTGTTTACCACCGTTAAACAGAAAGGCTGGCAGGTTGAAGAGAGAACAAATTCTAGTGTTGAGCAAAGAGTATCTACTACAAAATAAAATGGGAAATAGCATTGAAACAAAAGAAATTGTATCAATAAAACGAATTGTTATCTGTAAAATTATTACTTTGTAAATGAAGAGCATTGCATTTTAGAATTATTTAAATGATGTTTGCCTTCAGGCTCCCAAATCTTTTCTTTATTGATTTACTATATGCGAATTACTTTAATGTTTGAAAAAAGTTTTGTGCGTATTCAAGGGCTTTGAAATCTCATATTACATTATTTGTAGTTTCTCTTTGTCCTCCCTTTAATATAAGGTGGGCGGTTGGTGGGCTCTGTGGGTAGGTCCTATTCCTCTTCTTTCCTTCTTTCACTTATCTTTCATCTTGCTTTTTCCTCTCTGAGATCACCGCTTATGGTGGACTGGGCAATTTCAATGAATCTAATCTTTTGTCTAAAAGCATTATTATATAATATGTCATTTGCAGGAAATAAAGCCGTTGCTAATCATTGTTGTATCCTCCATTCCTGTTTATTTAGATCCACTGTCTTCAGCAAGCCAGTCACATCTCAAGCTACCCGTTTTTTGAAAGAGAGGTTGAACTCCGGAGCTCTTCGTGTGTTTGCTATGTGGTTTGACGTACACAAAGGCGACGTCTACTTTTTCAACCGAAAACTACAGCGGTTCGTGATTGTTAATGAAGATAATGTAAATGACATGTTACAATAAAACGCTTGTTTCTTTCGGTGACATTTTACACTCATTAACATGGTATTCTAAGGGCTCTATCGGAGTGGGGCCCGTTTATGTTCCAATCACCGCTGGGGATTTTGCTCACTGAACTAAAATTTATCATACAAATCATGAACATGTTCAAAGTAGCTGTGTCTCACTTTCATCTGATGCCAATGCCATCAACACCTCCCATCATGAAAGATCTAGAGCTGTATCGTAATCGCAATACTACTTGAGGCTTGCAAGACTCTGATACAAACCTCAAGACCTTGATACAACACTCAAGCCTGTCATGCATCTTGCATGCTTGCAGAGTCTTGTATAGCAATACCGGTACCGGTAGTGTTGTTTTGATCGAGCCTTTGAGGTCACCTCTCTTGTTTTGACTGTGTGTGGGTTTTGCTTCCGCTTCCCATTCGAGTGAGACTGTTGGAGCTTGATAGGTATTTGCTTCTTACAACACTCACGTGACCTGCTTGCTGTGACGTCACCGCTCGCAGGATGTAAATCAGTTTGCAATACGCAAATACCGGAAGTCTTGAGGCTTGCAATCCTCTACAATAGCATACTCGATACAGCTCTAGAAAGACCAAAGAAGAAATTTAAGTGCAGCACTTTGTTTTGTATCCGACAATTGGCTCAGTCAGGAGAGTTTTTAAAGACATTTTTTCTCTCATCCGATCCTAATTCTGATTACAAATTTGGGATTAGCGTTAAGAATGACTTCAGAAAAATACCAAATACACTTTAAGCGCATTATAATGATTTATTTTTGGATTGTTTTTTTAATTGGACATAGGTCTAGCCTAGACAATCAGTATGGTGTCGTTTTAGTCTTAGCATACGGCATGTATAGTTGACTGGGATAGGTGAAAGCTAAAAATAATTCTTCCCTCCTGATGACCGCGAAAAATGTGGGCACTGCGCTTATCTTCTCAACTTACCTTTGTTTCGCTTTCTACTTGAAATTTCATGAGTGAAAAAAGATGAGCCCTCCCAGATTGAGCTCTAATTATTAAAAGTAATGAAAGGCTGTGGTGACTCTAGTCTGCACCAAACATTCTGGTACTGATACTAGTAGTACTAGTAACTGATGTAACCATGCTTGGAAGAAGTTTTCCATTTCCTTGTTTTTTAACATTCTCTGTAAATTGCATTTACCATGTACATGAAGATGCTGATGGCTGGATTCATAATTCTGCATTTGAAGAGTTTTACAAAGTGAGACATTAGGCTTTAGCCTCATTTTGAGATATTTTACGTTGGAATTTATAAACGGCTTACTGTTATCTATGAAGTGAGATTTGTAGCTGTTTGGCATGAATGAGATATTAGCTGATGTCAGTGAGGGAATTTTGAAAACAGGTGAAGTGGGGTATAAACTATGATTTGGTAGAAATGTTTAAAATGTATGAAATTGACGCGTGTCTAATTTTGCTTATTGGTTTGAAATTTATTTTGTGTTTGAGTCGTACTTTGAGTCCATTTCTTACTTTGAATGATGTTGTTATACATTTGTGTTTTCATCATGTAAGAGCTTCCCCTTCCTTGCTGGTATCTATTTCATAGAATTATACAGAGAAGCAAGATTTTCATGTTTGAATGATTGAAATTTATTTGCCGTTTTTGTAATCACAAATGCACTAATTTTATTTGTTAATTTCAATTTTCCTGTTATGAAAAGTTTTCTTCACCAGTGAATGAGTACAGTTTTGTTTTAAACTTTGTCATGTTTGTATGTACATTTACACCATTGATTCTAGGGCTGTATGAGCATTTATGTATAGTGATTGTTGTTGGTAGGAAGTTTGAAATTGACTTTTTGTTGAATACCCTGTTTCTACTTTAAAATAAGACTACTGGCAGGTCTATCTTTTTTAAAATATTATTATTATTATTATTATTATTATTATTATTATTATCATTATTATAATTATTATTATTATTATTATTATTATCATTATTATTATTATTATTATTATTATCATTATCATTATTATTATTATTATTATTATTATTATTATTATTATTATGATTATGATTATTATTATTGTTGTATTTATTATTATTATTATTATTATTATTATAATTATTATTGTTATTATAATAATTATTATTATTATTATTATTATTATTATTATTATTATTATTATTATTATTATTATTATTATTACTTTTTTATCATTAAATGTTGTTGTACGTTGTTTTGGTTTACTTCCTCAATTTTCTGTGTCAATATTTGCAAGCAAACTTTTTTGTTTACATTATACATACGTGTGTTTGATTTTGTCAGAAATTTTCTACAACTTAGAGAAAACTTTCTTATATAGAAACTTTACATTTGATAACTTTCTATCATTTAAGGATTTTACTTCCTGTCAATGCATGACGATTTTATCAGAATTTATACACAACTTTGAAAGAAACTTTCATGCACAAAAACTTTACATTTATTACTGCATTATTTCTATTACTATTACGCTGGAAGGAAGCTTTGTTTTCATTACATTTACACTATTGATATGAGATTACTGTTGTTATCCAAGAGATGTATGTGGACGAGTCTAGAATAAACTGCGTTGTCGTGTAATAATGTAATAGTAGTGAGTATTCAAGTCATGTTGGCAAGGGCTGCTATTATGTTCTTCTTTCCTCTTACCTTTTCACTTATCTCTTGTCTTGCTATTTCCTCTTACGTTTTCACTTATCTCTTGTCTTGCTATTTCCTCTTACCTTTTCATTTATCTCTTGTTTTGCTATTTCCTCTTACGTTTTCACTTATCTCTTGTCTTGCTATTTCCTCTTACCTTTTCACTTATCTCTCATCTTGCTATTTCCTCTCACCTTTTCAATTATCTTTCACTTATCTCCTGTCTTGTTATTTCCTCTCACTACTCTCGGCTTTTAATTTATCTCTTGTCTTGCTATTTCCTCTTACCTTTTCACTTATCTCTCATCTTGCTACTTCCTCTCACCTTTTAACTTATTTCCTGTCTTGCTATTTCCTCTTTCCTTTTCACTTATCTCTCATCTCGCTACTTCCTCTCACCTTTTAACTTATTTCCTGTCTTGCTATTTCCTCTTTCCTTTTCACTTATCTCTCATCTTGCTGTTTCCTCTCACCTTTTTGACATCTCTTGTCTCGCTATTTCCTCTTACCATTTCACTTATCTCTTGTCTCGCTATTTCCTCTTACGTTTTCACTTATCTCTTGTCTCGCTATTTCGTGTTACCTTTTCACTTATCTTTTGTCTTGCTATTTGCTCTTACGTTTTCACTTATCTCTTGTCTTGCTATTTCCTCTTACGTTTTCACTTATCTCTTGTCTTGCTATTTCCTCTCACCTTTTCACCTATCTCCTGTCTTGCTATTTCCTCTCACCTTTTCACCTATCTCTTGTCTTGCTATTTCCTCTCACCATTTCACTTATCTCTTGTCTTTCTATTTCCTCGCACCTTTTCACTTATTTCTTGTCTTGCTATTTCCTCTCACTACTCGCACCTTTTCACTTATCTCCTGTCTTGCTATTTCCTCTCACTACTCTCAGCTTTTCACTTATCTCCTGTCTTGCTATTTCCTCTCACTACTCTCAGCTTTTCACTTATCTCCTGTCTTGCTATTTCCTCTTCATTCATCCTAAGGTGATTGAATTTTACCCCAAAAACTCAGGGAAAGTTTTGATATTTGACCCAAACATTGGGGAAAACATAATCTCAGAGTAAAGCCATTGCTTGCCATTTGAACTTTGCGTTAGTGGCGAATGTCAGGATTTACACATATAATGTGATATATATATATAAATTGTTAATCTGTTGAAAAAACCAAACCCACAACGTCCTTGTGCATTGTTTATTCTGTACTTTATCTGCTATTAATGTTCAACAATATGCACTATATAAATGGAAGTTATTACTATTATTATCAATATTAAGCTCCTACAGTTTTGAATCATAATGCTTGTAAGTACTAGGTTTTGTCGATTCAAATTGAACATTTTGATTCAAAGAACAGGTCAAACTCAAGTATTCAGCCCTGCTTGCACAAAAATAAGAAATTCACCAACTCGTTTTGGATGTCACTGATGGCAAATTGTGTAACTTTAATAATATGTTTGTTATTATTGTTATGTATGAAGTTTAAGATGGATGCAAAGATGTAAAAGATGTTCATTTTATCAGAAACCTGCTGTTGGAAATAAAATATCCAAACTCAAAGGAAAAGACATCGAGATCCTAAAATATAGTTATTGTCATTATTATTGTTGTCATTATTATTATTATCATTATTTTTATTATCACTACTTTTGTTTTTATTGTTGTCATTATTTTTTATTATTATTGTTGTCATTTTTAGTGTTACCAAGTATTTTTTTCATACCTTTCATGTCTTAAGTTTACATTTTAAAATAAATTTTACTTTGTTTCCTTTATTCTCTCTTCTTTTCCTTGGTCTTTTCAATCAATCCTTTCTCTTTTCTCTATTCTTTTCTGTTCTCTCTCTTAACTTGTTTCTTTTATTTTCTCTTTTTTCCATTTCACTTCTCTTTCCTACCACACCTTTTTCTTTTCTCGTCTTTTCTCTTGTTTTTTCTCTTTCCTCCATTTCATTTTCTTTTCTCCTCTTTTCCCTCGTTTCTCTTCTCTTTTCTCTATTTCATTTCCCTTTTCTCCTCTTTTCCCTTGTTTTTCTTTTCTTTTCTCCTCTTTCCCCTTGTTTTTCTTGTCTTTTCTTCATTTCATTTCTCTTTTCCCTCGTTTCTCCTCTCTTTTCTCCATTTCATTTCTCTTTTCTCCTCTTTTCCCTTGTTTCTCTTCTCTTTTCTCCATTTCATTTCTCTTTTCTTTATTGCATCTTACTGCTCTCTGTGGTCATCTTTTCTATCTTTATTGCAAATAAACTGTATGCAGTACATTTATTGCTGCAAGAAAAGAAAAATGGATTATAGAGCAGCACTTCAGTTTTTTCTTCTCCTTTTACAGCAGGCACAGTAAAAAGTGGAATAAGTAGAAATTAAGTAAAGAATTACAATGATCTTTGCTTATTGCAAAACTCTAAAACGAGACTTGCTACATTAGAAAATAGATACAAACACAACTAAACAACACAACAAAGAAGAATTAGAAATAGATTAAAGACAAAGTTTAACTAAAAACGTCTCCATACGAAAAATAGTTAATGACTAGACTGTTCAAACTGTAGACGAATACAAATGTAGAACCTATGAGTACAATGTCTATTGTGTTGGTCTCTTAACCAAGTTAAGCAAAAGGTCATGGGTTTGTGCCTGGCAGGTTCAACAAATTTTTTATTAGAGTTTATCTCGTTGTAATAAACGTGGCAAAGAAAATCCACAATGATTTGAAAGAGGTACATGTATTTGGTGACTCTGCATGTTTACTCAGTACAGGTTGTTTTTGGATAAATAAATTCAGCTTCGGAAAAAAGTGATGTTCAAGATGACACTCCCGAAGCCGTAACCGAAAACAATGTGGCTCGGGAGTCCACTTCAACGGCTCATGAAGTTAACGTAATAACGGATATTTCAAACACAACAGTTCACAGAATCATCACATTAGAACTACGCGGGCTGCATTCTTTTGTGCTTTCTCAATTTCTTGTAAGAATGTGCATTCAAGACACAGCCACCTCTTTGACATGTTTAGAGCAGTGTTGTAAATGTTTCTTCTTCTTCTTCTTCTTCTCAGATTGTCCCACTGGTTGCAGGGTTGCCATAGCAAGTGCTATTGGTTTTCCTCTTTTTCTTTTAGCATGGCATTTCCATCGGCAGTGCTCTTGTACCCAGGTACTTTTCATCCCTTCTCTCCACGTGTCCAAGCCACCATAGTCTTTATTCACGTATTTTTGATGATATTGGTTTCTACCCGTAGGTTTTTGTGCATACACGTGTTATTATTTCTTCTATAGCGGGAAGCGGAACAGGTGACAATAATCACCTCATGGGAAGGACGCTAGTCTCGCTCAGGATTTTACTCCAATGTTGGTGCTGGTACCCATTTGCATATGGGTCGAGTGGGGTAAGTGTATTATAAAATGCGTGTCACGTGTCTTTTACAAAGAAGATAGGGTTGAACCCAGGACATCATGATCCCAAGTTTGACAGCTTAACCAGAATGCCATCATCAACGTCACCTGACATCTTAACCAGAATGCCATCATCAACGCCACCTAACATCTAAACCAGAATGTCATCATCATTGGCACCACTCTGGTTTATACCTCTGCCATTGCACCACTCTGCTTTATACCTCTGTCATTTGCACCACTCTGGTTTATACCTCTGTCATTTGCACCACTCTGGTTTATACTTCTGTCATTTGCACCACTCTGCTTTATACCTCTGTCATTTACACCACTCTGGTTTATACCTCTGTCATTTACACCACTCTGCCTTATACCTCTGTCATTTACACCACTCTAGTTTATACCTCTGTCATTTACACCACTCTGCCTTATACCTCTGTCATTTACACCACTCTTGTGTATACCTCTGTAATTTACACCACTCTGCCTTATACCTCTGTCATTTACACCACTCTTGTGTATACCTCTGTCATTTACACCACTCTTGTGTATACCTCTGTCATTTACACCACTCTGCCTTATACCTCTGTCATTTGCACCACTCTGGTTTATACCTCTGTCATTTACACCACTCTGCCTTATACCTCTGTCATTTACACCACTCTTGTGTATACCTCTGTAATTTACACCACTCTGGTTTATACCTCTGTCATTTGCACCACTCTGGTTTATACCTCTGTCATTTACACCACTCTGGTTTATACCTCTGTCATTTACACCACTCTGGTTTATACCTCTGTCATTTACACCACTCTGGTTTATACCTCTGTCATTTACACCACTCTGTTTTATACCTCTGTCATTTACACTACTCTGCCTTATACCTGTCATTTGCACCACTCTAGTTTATACCTCTGTCATTTGCACCACTCTAGTTTATACCTCTGTCATTTACACCACATTGGCTTATACCTCTGTCATTTGCACCACTCTAGTTTATACCTCTGTCATTTACACCACTCTAGTTTATACCTCTGTCATTTACACCACTCTGGTTTATACCTCTGTCATTTGCACCACTCTGGTTTATACCTCTGTCATTTACACCACTCTGGTTTATACCTCTGTCATTTGCACCACTCTAGTTTATACCTCTGTCATTTGCACCACTTTGATTTATACCTCTGTCATTTGCACCACTCTGGTTTATACCTCTGTCATTTACACCACTCTGCCTTATACCTCTGTCATTTACACCACTCTGGTTTATACCTCTGTCATTTGCACCACTCTAGTTTATACCTCTGTCATTTGCACCACTCTAGTTTATACCTCTGTCATTTACACCACTCTAGTTTATACCTCTGTCATTTACACCACTCTGCCTTATACCTCTGTCATTTACACCACTCTGATTTATACCTCTACCATTTGCACCACTATGATTTATACCTCTGTCATTTGCACCAATCTGCCTTATACCTCTGTCATTTACACCACTCTAGTTTATACCTCTGTCATTTACACCACTCTGGTTTATACCTCTGTCATTTACACCACTCTGCCTTATACCTCTGTCATTTACACCACTTTGATTTATACCTCTGCCATTTGCACCACTATGATTTATACCTCTGTCATTTGCACCACTCCGGACAACTCCTTCATTCTTATAGATTGGTACCAGTTAACCAGTAGGCTTCTTCTGGTTTCTTTTTCCCAAAAATTTCTTCTAAGGAAAGCTAAAAAACCCTCATTAATTTCCTTTTCTGCATAATATTCTGTGCTGTTCCTTCTATAGCATTTTATTTTCTATTGTTGTTCCCTCCCAGGTTTTTGCACAGCTCTTTGATCATTGGATCTATGTGATGTGTTGAGACTTCGTTCGACTCAGTGCAATAGTAATATGCTACTTAAGAAGAGACAAGACAGACTAGATTACAGATGCTTGATCAGACTTTCGAACCAAATCTTATTTTTATCCCCATTTAGAACTACAATTTTGTGTGAATTTCACTCATTATTCTGTGATGCAGATGTAGGGCCTGTTCGATTGTAACTTCCCTTGACTGTCAATAGGACTGACTTCAAGTTCAAGCTTCAACCCCCTCAAACACTCACTCAACAATGGAAGGAGCATCATTGTCATTGAGTGACAGACTAGTAGAGGGTGCTGTGTTTAGGACATTTGATGAGTTCAAAGACTTGTTTCAACAGTACAAATCAGATCGTAAAAGTGTATTAGTGTCAAAGCATGCCGTGAAAATTTCCACAGCAAAACAAAAACATAAAGACAGCTGAAAAAAGTATCAAGATAAATGGGTCAACAAGAGCATCCAGTACCAGTGCAAGCACTTTGGTGATTACGTCTCCAAAAGCAAGGGTTCAAGACCAAACCCATCGTAAGTTTGAATCAACTGTCATTATTGATTTTACTTAAATTTGTTAGCTTTTTATTTTAAAAAAAAATGCTTTTCAGTTAAGAAAGGGTCACTTTCGATACTCAGTGGAATTATTTAGATTCAACTGATAACTGAGACAGTCAATCAACCAATCAATCCCAACGAAATCCTAATCAAACTGTGATACATGATACGGTTTCACATTCACACTAGTCATCGAGTCATATTGCCTGTGTATAGCATTCAAACATACAGCTTTTTCACATTGATTCTGTGTAGTTTTTGGATGGTGTGCTCTTCTAATCTATATATTTTGTGTGTATATTTTTCTCCAGTGTGTTGTTGTATTTGTAGGCCTATATTGATATTAATATATAATACAAATACACACTGGAAAAAATGTATTATAATTATATTGTACTAGTATACATTTTTTTTCAGTGTGTTTTTGTTTTCTTTAATACAGATCTCGGTCTCATGTGTGTATCAACTGTATCTGTCTCGTTCTACTATCTTTCTTGGTCTTGTGTTCATCTCTCTACTCTCTGTGTTTGTCTGGCTCTTTAGTCTTTCTCACATTCACGTGTGTGTAGTAAGTGTGTCTCCCTTCCCTTCTACATATCTTTTTAGGTCCTGTGTCACGATTCAACATTAGGTCTAGATGTATGTGGCATGTGTGATTTGATCTGAAGATATGTATGTGTGTGTGTGTGTGTCTGTCTGTCTGTCTGTCTGTCTGTCTGTCTGTCTGTCTGTCTGTCTGTATCTTGCATATATGCGTCACTCTCCTGTCTCCTTTTTAATCTATCGTTCTTGGTCTTGTGTTCTCTCCCTCCTGTGTGTGTATGACTAGTATGAGAGAGAGAGAGAGAGAGAGAGAGAGAGAGAGAGAGAGAGAGAGAGAGAGAGAGAGAGAGAGAGAGAGAGAGAGAGAGAGAGAGAGAGAGAGAGAGAGAGAGAGAGAGAGAGAGAGAGAGAGAGAGAGAGAGAGAGAGAGAGAGAGAGAGAGAGAGAGAGAGAGAGAGAGAGAGAGAGCGAACGGGTGGGGGAGGGGTTGTTGTTTCATTCAAATTTACCCTGCCCAGCATTGTGGTGATCTCATAGTGATTCAAGGGGAAAAGAGCAAGATGAAAGATAAGTGATCTATCAGCAACCTCACGAGGGAGGGGGCGGGGGTGGGGGAAAGTTTCTCGAAATATTGTCGAATCTACTCTGTCGCCCGCACTCCTCAAAAAGGGGAAAGAAAATAAAAAGTGGCAAGGGATGAAGGAGAGAGGAGTGGCAAGTGATGAAGGAGAGAGAGGAGTGGCAAGTGATGAAGGAGAGAGAGAGGAGTGGCAAGTGATGAAGGAGAGAGAGAGGAGGGGCAAGTGATGAAGGAGAGAGAGAGGAGTGGCAAGTGATGAAGGAGAGAGAGAGGAGTGGCAAGTGATGAAGGAGAGAGAGAGGAGTGGCAAGTGATGAAGGAGAGAGAGAGAGGAGGGGCAAGTGATGAAGGAGAGAGAGAGGGTGGCAAGTGATGAAGGAGAGAGAGAGAGAGGAGTGGCAAGTGATGAAGGAGAGAGAGGAGGGGCAAGTGATGAAGGAGAGAGAGAGGAGGAGGGGCAAGTGATGAAGGAGAGAGAGAGAGGAGTGGCAAGTGATGAAGGAGAGAGAGAGGAGTGGCAAGTGATGAAGGAGAGAGAGGAGTGGCAAGTGATGAAGGAGAGAGAGAGAGTGGCAAGTGATGAAGGAGAGAGAGAGGAGGGCAAGTGATGAAGGAGAGAGAGAGGAGTGGCAAGTGATGAAGGAGAGAGAGAGGAGTGGCAAGTGATGAAGGAGAGAGAGGAGAGTGGCAAGTGATGAAGGAGAGAGAGAGGAGGGGGCAAGTGATGAAGGAGGAGAGAGAGAGGAGTGGCAAGTGATGAAGGAGAGAGAGAGGAGTGGCAAGTGATGAAGGAGAGAGAGAGGAGGGCAAGTGATGAAGGAGAGAGAGAGGAGGGGCAAGTGATGAAGGAGAGAGAGAGAGGAGTGGCAAGTGATGAAGGAGAGAGAGAGAGGGGCAAGTGATGAAAGAGAGACAGTCGATTACCGGACATCGAGGAACAGGAATTGAATAAGTAGAGGCCATTCAAGGACGACAACAGAATAATGCCTAAAATTGTGTTTGGAAATTATATTTATTATGAAAACACGAACATAATATATATATATATATATATATATATATATATATATATATATATATATATTATATATATATATATATATATATAATATATATATATATATATATATATATATATATATATATATATATATATATATATATAGATCTATAGCAAAATTCATCAATGCAGGACGGGGACAAATGACATGTTTAAAGTGGCCAACGAAAATTTGTATATTTATATTTTTAACATTAGAATTAGAGAAATGTACAAAAAAAACGACTCATTATTATTACATATAGTAAATGGATATAAATTATTTATTGATATGATACAAAAAAAAACGAAGTTCTTACAACCAACGAACACATCTACCACAGCCAACACACGACATCCACACACCATCCACGCACACGCTCTTATTAACCTCTTCTATGACACACATTCCTATTAATAAGATCCTTTTTTGTGCCGCCGATTTAACTTCAACGTGAAGCACTGTCGTTCTCTGGGTCGACCTTGGGACTTCATAGGCGGCCACTTGACAGTCGATTGTAATGACGAATATAACATTTTCCGCTCTCAGATATTCGTCATTCTTGCGAATAGTCACTGCAAATATATACTTGGGAGAGAGAGAGAGAGAGAGAGAGAGAGAGAGAGAGAGAGAGAGAGAGAGAGAGAGAGAGAGAGAGAGAGAACACAAGAGAGAGAGAGAGAGAGAGAGAGAGAGAGAGAGAGAGAGAGAGAGGGAGAGGGAGAGGGAGAGGGAGAGAGGAGGGAGAGGAGAGAGAGAGAGGGAGGGAGAGAGGAGAGGAGAGAGAGAGAGAGAGAGAGAGAGAGAGAGGGAGAGGGAGAGAGAAGAGGAGGGAGAGAGGGAGGGAGAGAGAGAGAGAGAGAGAGAGAGAGAGAGAGAGAGAGAGAGAGAGAGAGAGAGAGAGGCGAGAGAGAGAGAGAGAGAGGGGGGGAGAACACACAAGACCTACAAATGGAGAGAGATACACAATTTGTCATTCTTGTGTAACACACACGCCACAAATAGAGAGTGAGGGAGAGAAACACAAGACCAAGAAAGATAGATAGATGGAGCGTGACACACATACATACATACACGATACAGAGAGAGATACATAGACACATTTGTAGGTCAAATCACGCACACCACATAGATCTAGAAATCTAGAGCTAATGTTGAACCGTGACAAAAGACAGAAGAAATACGACGTGACTGTTCGTCATTATGACGAATACCTGAGAGAGAGAGAGAGGAGAGAGAGAGAGAGAGAGAGAGAGAGAGAGAGAGAGAGAGAGAGAGAGAGAGAGAGAGAGAGAGAGAGAAAGAGAGAGAGAGAGAGAGAGAGAGAGAGAGAGAGAGAGAGAGAGAGAGAGAGAGAGAGAGAAAGAGAGAGAGAGAGAGAGAGAGACGTCATATTGGTTGATTTGTTATTCCTTTTTATTACCGTTTAAAAATGTCCCTCTAGGTGTTTTTAGGGCTAAATCCGCCCTGCCTGTGACACTAGCAGTTACAAAGGCATCTACTCCATCCCTGTTATAATATCACAGCAAATGGCTGAAGGGTTCTTCTTGTACGTTCTACTTCTTTTCGTTCATTCTATAGCTTGAGTTATCCATCGAGCATTTATTGCATATTACATGTACCTATCTGCTTTTTCGAAGCATCAGGCGCCATTTCGATGTCACATGACATGTCGTTTGCTAATCATGTGATATCCACACCCCCTTTGACTTGATCACATGACATCGTAGGAAGCCGAGCAAGCTGATTTTGTTATCTCTAGAAGTTAGCACTGAAAGATAGCAAACATGATTGTTCTCATCTCTTTCGTTGTTGTTCTTGCCCTCGTTGCAGTTGATGGGAGCGCCAAATACAAACCAAACTGGAAATCAATCGACTCTAGACCTCTGCCCAGTTGGTATGACGAAGCCAAAGTTGGCATTTTTATTCATTGGGGAGTGTTTTCAGGTAAGACAGATCGTCATGCATGATCTTCTGTTTGACTCGACTGTGTTTACTTTTTCTGTCTAATAAGTAGAACATGAAAATAAATCGAATTAGGCTGGATTCTCATATCTCATAATCTGGATCTCGATGTATAGAATCTAGATAGATCTGTATAAATATTTTGTAATATACTATTGTATGACAAGGCCTGGTAGGGGGCCTCAAGTTGGCAGCCCCACCATCTACCTAGGATACAGTGGGCTTTATCCCCTGCTTATCCAAAACCAAACTGATTCAGAGAAATAAATGTGATATAACTGGCTTGATTTTTCGAAGACGAATTTAGAAACGAATATGGACTGTCATTTTTGGAACATGGAATGTTAGGGCAATAAATGGAAAAGAGTTAGAATTAGTTGAAGGAATGGAAACATTCAAAGTAGATATTTTGGCCATTACAGAAACAAAGAAAAAGGACAAGGAATAGAAAATGTAGGACCGAATCCTATTTTAATCTCCTCAGGAGTAGATGTCAAAGATAGAGCAGGAGTAGGCCCCTCAGTGCATAAAAGGCATGAAAAGCTACTAGAAAGTTGGAAACTTATAAGCCCACGGCTATTAGAGGTAACTATTAAACCAAAAGGACGAGAAATTAAATTATTAATAGCTTATGGACCAAACAGAGACGCAACTAAAGAAGAGAAAAATATCTTGAAAGCGATTTATAAATAGCTGCAGAGAATCTTAAACCCAAACAGGAACTAATGGTTTTAGGAGATTTAAACGCTAGCGCAACAATGTAGAAACGTCGGGAGGAGTAATAGATAAAGAAGGAGAGACAACAACTTCTCCAAATGGAGAGAGACTAATAGATTTATGCCTAAAGAATAACATAAAAATAGCCAACACCTTTTTCCTCATAAAGATATCCACAAATATACAAGAGTAACTGAAGACAGGTGTGAAAAGTCAATGATAGACTACATAATAGTTAGCAGTTCCCTTTTTACAGTACATTGGATGCAAGAGTAAACAGAGGAGCAGAAATATTTAGTGATCATCACTTACTGATTGCCAAAATGAGATTACTGACTGAAGAAAACAAACAGAAAAGGAAAGATAAGGAAACTGCTAATGTGACGGAAAGATAACACAAGCCTTCAAAAGGCCAGATGCGTAAAAGTAAGCAAAAGACACTAGAATTATGAGAAAGAAAAAGGATAAAACTATCACCATCCCTGACGGCTACAACCAGTAGATATGTTGGTGTCAGTCCCATGTGACATTGTCTGTGATGCCAATGTCAACAAAACATGTCTGACATCTCAGTCTCAATATATATGTCAGTTTCGATGTCTCGGTCTCTTGTTGCACAATCCGCTGTCTCAGTCTGTCACCATGTTCTGTTGACCGGAAAAGTCGCGTTCAGTCATGAAAGACTGCTAACAACTGAAATTAACCTCTTATAAATATCTGCATACTTTCTTCTCTCTCTTTTATCCCTTACAAAAACCCAAGTCCTAACTTTTTATCCCACCCTTTTTATTATAAATGTCTCTTGGCTTGGTGTGCCTGACTATGGTAATCCTTCCATAACATGAATGTGACTCTGACGTCAGTGCAGCTCATCAATTCTGTTCGTTGTATCTGTTAAAAATTCACTTTACTTCTATACATGTTCTCATTTCAAAATAAACAACTGTTTTTATGTTCTGTAAAATACCTAACAGGAATAAGCTGTGATCTTTGCCTTCTAGTGGGTGGCCGTATGTAGCTGCATTGATATGAAAATTGTCATGCCGATTAAATGTGGAAATTTCAGACATTCCATCGCATCTACCAATCAAAATGTACAGTGTTAAAATAAAATGTGTAAAAGAAAATAAAAAGATATAATACACTTTTTATAAATATCTTCTACGGTCATAGGATGATTTATTGACACAAATAGATTCCTTTCTTTTTACATGACCTCTATTTCTGGCCCTTAGGTAGCCAAATTCATGTTTGAGCACTCTATTTGTTTTACGGTCTCAGGTTCGCTGTTCAAGTTCGTGCAGCTTAACTGTTTTCATCTGGAACAACGCTCACAACGTTACTTCGGAAGGTCATTTTTACCGTATAGCCGCTCACAACGTTCGGCCGACAGCCTTATGTTTTGTTTCGCTCTGAAGCCCACTCAAACTTTGTAACTACTTCCTCAATGCTAGTATCAAAAGTAGAATAGACGAGTTTGTTGATTTCGACCTGCAGACTGCTGTTTTGTCGAAAAACATCACTTTTTATTGTATTTTCTGAAAGTGTTTTGTGCGTTTACATTAGATTCTGTGATTTCAAGATGGCGTAGTTGTCATCTGGTTCACAATCACTCCCTAAAAGACTATTAGTACTTCAAGCAGCTTGCTTAGGTGAAAGTAGCTCTACTAGTTATAGTGTGAAATGTTTGGTGCTAAGGACCATGATCTAGAGTTTACTGGATCAATATCTAGGTCAAGTAATGAGGAAGGTGAGAGGGGGCATCTCCACAACCGGGGCCTAGTTGAGGTATAGGCCTAGAGTGCAGGCTAGCTCTCACTCTGATAGATCTAGACCTAGCCCTAGTAATTCAGAATGGACATAAATACAGTAGATCAAATTAAATCATTAAAGAAACATCCAGCACTTGCAGATTTTTACCAAAAGATGGGAAACGGCCAGCCGTGGCGTTTACTAAATCCAAAACTGATTTGCACACCAAGTTTAAACACGAGGTGTTCGCTATATCCAAAGGGTCGTGATGCTCTCATAGATGAAACATGGATTGACTGGCTCGACAAAAAACATCATAGTTTTCTTCGTTTACAAGATATTTCACTTCTTTAAGCTTCTGCTCATTTGGATTTACATTACCTTCCCCAAACCTGACTGATTACTCACATGTGAGCAAACATCAAAACTCATGTTATATTTTCACTACTTTTTTTCTGCCCTCCACCTTCCTTAGCATGTTATATGTTTCAGTTCTGTCCCATAGGCATAAAACAATCATAGAAAGATTTTGTATTTAATTTGGAACAATTTGATGTATAACAGTTATATGTTTGTTAGCTTTGAGGCATGTCAGGGCGATTTCCTTTGGCTGGTACGAACAAATTTGGCTCACAGAAAATTAATTCCCGCAGGACCTGTGAAAA
This sequence comes from Doris montereyensis, assembly GCA_037039925.1. Lineage (NCBI taxonomy): Eukaryota > Metazoa > Mollusca > Gastropoda > Nudibranchia > Dorididae > Doris > Doris montereyensis. The sequence continues at coordinate 159,850 of JAXRKP010000067.1, read as the reverse complement.
AATTCCGGACGTAAAGAGTGAACATATGAGAAATGTTAAAAGTCTGGCTACAGCGTCACTCACATTTTCATAACAGCTTTACTCACATTTTCACAACAGCTTCACTCGCATTTTCACAACAGCTTCACTCACATTTTCACAACAGCTTTACTCACATTTTCACAACAGCTTCACTCACATTTTCACAACAGCATTACTCACATTTTCACAACAGCTTTACTCACATTTTCACAACAGCTTTACTCACATTTTCACAACAGCTTTACTCACATTTTCACAACAGCTTCAATCATATTTTTACAACAGCTTCACTCACATTTTCCAAACAGCTTCACTCACATTTTTACAACAGCTTCACTCACATTTTCACAACAGCTTCACTCACATTTTCACAACAGCTTTACTCACATTTTCACAACAGCTTTACTCACATTTTCCCAAAATTTTTGTAAAACATGAAATAAATTTTACAGAACGCTGTTGGTAATCCTGATATGTTGATGATGAGCCTTTAATCCCCATTGTCAGGGTATAGGCCAAGGATGAACATATGCCAGACTTCTCTATTCTCTGCTAGATTCTTCACCTTGTTCTGCAATGTTCCCACTCTCTGCATCTTTCTGCACACATTTTCGCCATGCTGCTTGTTGTCTACAAACCCTTTGGGCACCCTGGGGATTCCAATATAGGGCTCTCTTGGCTTTCTTCCTTCTGGCCTACGGAGGGTGTGGCCTATCTACTTTTGACCCACTTTTGTCTACTTTTGGTCGAGTTTCTTCTATAGCTCTTTATTGCTTTATAATCTTGTCTAGCCATTTAATTTTCATAATTTTCCTTTTAAACATCTCTGATATAATCTCTTATTGTTCTTTCCTACACTGTTTTACAGCTTACATAATCAACCTTTTCTGCCATATTATGGGTGCAACCATATTTGTTTTCATATACTGATAGATAGACTTTTGGTGGAGAGAGAGTGCAAGAGAATGTCTATGCTCACTCCTACAAACCTTAAAGCGCACTTTTTTTCTTTCTTTTTGTTTTTGCTTCATTTAGTTCCCAGCTTTGGTAATGAATGGTTTTGGTATCGCTGGAAGGGACCCAAGCCTTTTCAAAATGTTGTTAATTTTGTGGAACACAATTACCGACCAGACTGGACGTATGCTGATTTTGCCAAAGACTTCACAGTGCAAGACGGAATTTACAACCCAGACCATTGGGCTGACGTTTTCAATGCATCTGGTGCTAGGTGAGAGATTAAACACTCATGGGGGGGGGGGGGGGGGGCACCATTGGGTTATTGATTAACATGAGCTACATCTCATAGACCAAATTGAAGTGGTGTCTTTTGCCATCACTGATCAAATGTTCCCAAGATACTCTCAACAACTCTTTAAGCAACTGCAGGTCTCATGATCCGTACCCAAGGAAAATTCTTAATTGTAATATTAGTCGCACTACCTTAGGATTTGTCAATCATTTGACGACCTTCTCTCTCAAGGCAAAACTTGTCTCCTTTCAAGAGTCACATTGATGGCCAGATTGTGATGTTTGTTTTTTTGTTTCAAGTGAATTCAAGGCATCTCATGTATTTTCAGGGACAAATTTAATTTTGTAAACGTCCATTTCTCTTTTTGTTTTGTGTTTAACTCTCAATTTTATGTTTTCAACATTAGATGCTCTATTGTTTCTAGTAAAGTTAGATGTGTAGATCTACCAGTATTTAGATCTAGATTTAGCCTGCATCTAGAGATGGCTTCAATTTGGAAGGACTTCCATAGTCGAAGGGACATAATACAGAGGGTTTATTTTATAAAAAGTTGGTGTAAAATAAAGAGGTAGTGGGAGGAGCTCCTTCAATGTGGGTCAATCAGAGATCGTGTGACACTATAGCGACGACGGATGGGACTGAATGTATTTTTTATAGTTTGTCTGTTTGATTTCATGTTTCAGAAGATTATTAATCCCAAAAAGTACTGTGAATAAAGAAATTATGAATCTAAACTAAAACTGGAATTTATTTCCTTCTTAGTGTTTGTAATTTCATATGTGAATTTTGTCTGTTTTTTGTGAACATTAAGTTCATACATATTGTTTGTTTGTAGCTCTCCATGTCAAACAAACTGTCTGAAACCCATAAAAAACAAATCTATAGCTATTTCTGAACAAAAGGAGGGGTAATATGATATCCTTGTTCTCAGTCAAAAGTTATTTGAGGTAAAAGAAGGCAAGGGCTTCACAAATTTTATAAGGGGAGAAAATCTTGGAATCGTTGAGAGTTAATGAGTTCAATTTTTTGGCAACATGCTATTTAAAGTTGACTACTGTACTATAGAATGAAGCTAAACAAGCATCATTGAAAATGACAATTATATAAATATTGTCGATGAAACTGTCTAAACACGTAACTCCGTATGACATAATTTTTCAGGAGAAGCAAAAAAACTGAAAAAATCATTGAGTGGGGCTGCAATCACTTTTGGATTACAATTTAAATAACTACTTTAGTCCATTGTGCAAAAATGGACTTATATGGTTAGAGTTGAACTTTTTATGAGTTCTGAAACAAGTAAATCCGCTCAATGACTCTTACGAGGTTAGAGTATCAAGGCGGGAAGAAAAATGGAAATCTGTGTTTCAATCATGTGCGTAAAATAAATGAGCTTTTCTATTGGTTGAAGGCTTCCAATATTCATAAAAACACGAAAGAAGCATACATGTTACCATTTAAAGGACAAAATACATATCCCATATATATATATTGTGGACTTATGCGTTTAGACAGCTTCACCGACGATACGTTTAATTTCTCATCGCAGAATCTATACAGAAACTTAAGACTTTTACTTATATTTGATAAAATTGTCTTTCTCTGGTCTAGTCTTAAAGTTTTATGTCATTTTACGAAAATATGATAGGTGTGAATAGTTTTCAAATTTGGTGATTAAACTCTGTAGTATAATAAGCTAAACCAAAAATAGTGCCATTGCTGTAAAAAAAAAAGAATTGTACTAAAATGTCATTTCGGATATTAAGTTTAGTGCTATTTTTGTTTCGGCATTATATTTGTTCAACAGAAATAAAAGCATCTCATCAGACAAATAACGGTGGGAAAAGTTCACTTTAAAGAAGAAAAAAAAGATGTCTCATTCCAAAATGGATGATGGTGTTTGATTGAGTGAAGTTTTTATTTAGTTTGATGGTGTTTGATTGAGTGAAGTTTTTATATAGTTTGATTGAGTGAAGTTTTTATTTAGTTTGATGGTGTTTGATTGAGGGATGTTTTTATTTAGTTTGATGGTGTTTGATTGAGTGATGTTTTTATTTAGTTTGATGGTGTTTGATTGTGTGAAGTTTTTATTTAGTTTGATGGTGTTTGATTGAGTGATGTTTTTATTTAGGTTGATGGTGTTTGATTGTGTGAAGTTTTTATTTAGTTTGATGGTGTTTGATTGAGTGATGTTTTTATTTAGGTTGATGGTGTTTGATTGTGTGAAGTTTTTATTTAGTTTGATGGTGTTTGATTGAGTGGTGTTTTTATTTAGGTTGATGGTGTTTGATTGAGTGAAGTTTTTATTTAGTTTGATTGTGTTTGGTTAATTGAGGTTTTTATATGGTGTTTGATTGAGTGGAAGTTTTTATTTAGTTTGATAGTGTTTGATTGAGTGAAGTTTTTATTTAGTTTGGTGATGTTTGATTGAGTGAAGTTTTTTTTTAGTTTGCTATTAAATGTACATTTAACTCGGAATAATTAGAAATTTAATGGATGAGATGCAGCATTATCACATGGAGTTTTTGTGTGAAAATTAGTGCCATTTTACTTATCTTGAATTTCTTTGAAATGTAAAGTTACAAATATTATAAATATTTCATTCATGGTCTGAATATGAAGCTATGTCTCTCACGTTTACAATATGCTACTTCTAGATATATCGTCCAAGTGACCAAGCATCATGAAGGATTCACAAGTTGGCCGAGCAAGTACTCTTTCAATTGGAACGCATTGGCAGTTGGACCAAAGCGGGATTTAGTTGGTACGTTGTTTGGTGTGTCTTAAGTGCGCTGAATAAAATTATCTACAAATAATTTGAAAATCAAATTGAGTGAACCGTTAACAAATTTCTATTATCTTTCACTTTCAACATGCCCCTTGCCTCACTGTTTGTCTTTATTATGTGATGCAAAGTTTCTTTACAATAGGCTGGGATTTTTAAATTTACATTAACTCTGTATTAACGGCTATGACCGGTAAATGCTGGTTTGTTACAGCATTCCATTCAACGCTCCGCCCGGGATTTACCGTTACCTGCTACAAACCTTTCAGCGTGATGCCTGGCAATTGCTGGGAAGAAAGGACGGGTCAAGAGAGGCCTGAATATTCCTCCTTCTTGTAATTTTACCCTCTTACTGTCTTACGCTCATCCTCTTTTAAAATAACGCTCTCTGATTGGTTAACCATTTAGTAAACAGCAAAAAGGACGCATTCAGGCTCATAAGCTTACATCCAAAAGGCCTTCAGTTGAATCTATTTCTAAAGGGGTGTGTCCATCATTATCATTGCCTTGGACAACTGGTAGTAACGATGCTAACAGCTGCACTATGCATGAAATAGGCTTGTTATACAACTTTCATTTATTTGTCACCCCTATTGTAAAATGGAATGATCCTACTAGGACAAGTCCACCGCTAGAGGAGTGTAAATGTGAGCTGGTCTGTTTCGAGAGTGTGTGATTGAGCTGATAATGAGAATGTGTGTTTGCACAGATACATAACTGGTTTTGTTGTCTCGTACTGAATTGAAAAGAGTGGAATCATCCTAGTTTGGCTTGGATTTGGTGAAACCAGATGGTCGCAGGGCTATTGAATTCAATAGATCGGTGGTGGCCTGATCAGAAGTCACACTTCCCGTGAACTCATAAAACTTCGTTGGCAGCCTTGCACCGTGATAATGACTGTCAGCGAGCCAATTAGCGTGTGGCAGCCATTGCATTGGCTACGTGAGCCGCTTTTCTAATGTTAAGTGTCTTAACATAGGGCATTTTACTGGGTTATTTTCATTTACAACATTACAGACACAGAGAGAGTATAATGTAAGTATTTGCATGTTTTTCAGTATCAAGTGAAGAAAATCAACCTCTTACATTTATCAACTAATTTCTTTTACAGGTGAATGAAAATTGATCTCAAGTGATCCTAATGTCATGTTTTTCTATTTTCAGGAGACATTGCCCAAGCAGTACGAAGTATCCCAACCTAAGATATGGCATTTACCATTCTTTGTTTGAGTGGTTCAACCCAAATTTCCTCAATGATTTAAGCAATAATTACACGACCCAAGATTTTGTGAAGGTTTGTGAAAGATTAGATTACGTGCATTTCAAACCAAATGATTCAGCTGTCATATTTCTGTCTTTTTTGACTTAGTCTTAGAGAGTGGACAAAAATAAGCTTGATAACTTACAGAATCAGGTAGTGATTTGCTTGAATAGATTTTATTTTTGTCTGACAACAAGAGCCAAACTAAAAAAATCATCTAAAGTTGGTTTGAATGGAGTTTGAATAGCTGTGATCAATTGATTGGTTGGTTGATTGATTGATTCCTCCAAGAAATTTATGTATTAATTTTCTCTTGATATCGGAGACTCAACCTGTTATCACAAAATTTAAGAAAGAGAAATATTAAAACTATTATAAACATTAAAGGCTTGTGTAAAATAGCTTAAAATTTATTAATTTTAAAGACTGCACTAATCGTTATAGACTAATGGATATTTGACATCTAAAAATCCAACTCATTTTGTTTTTTGTCAGGAGAGTTCATGAGTACGAGTATCAACTTTTATACTTTTATTCTAACTTATTTTGCATGGTCGCACCATTCATGTAAAGGATATATAATTATTTAATGATAACACTGGTTGTGCAAAAAATATACCTATAGTAATACTATTTTAAAAACATATTTATATATGGAAATATTAATTTTTCCTGCTAGTACAAGACATTACCAGAATTGTATGAATTGGTGAACACGTACAAACCAGACATAGTTTGGTCTGATGGATGCCACGGTCCCAGTTCGTACTGGAATAGCACCAATTTCCTCGCTTGGCTCTACAATGACAGGTAATTTTCACTTTTGTTTTATTGATCTTGCTACTATCGAACCTCTATGTAAAATTTCTTTTCTATGATATCTGTATTAAAGTCAGGCATTCTGTACATTTACAGTTTAAAATTTATTGTAATTTCAAGATGGATGATTCACAAGATAGTTTCTTTATCGATAAAGTTATGTGATAAAGAAGATCACAATATTGGCGCCTGTAGATATCATTGGGAAGTGATTTTATTGCCTTTGAGTTAGTGTTTTTGATTTTAGTGTATATATGAGTAACTGTCAAAATATAGTCATCTTATATTATCATTGAAAAGTTTGTAGCGTTCTTGGTTGCCAGAGGAAATGGCCGTCATCTTAGATTTTGACCCAATTTTCAAAATCTATCTCCTCTCTTAGTTATGAATAAAATCATTCAAACCTGTGCAGACCGTTTTTTCTATTCAATATCTAAAGAATGGTGTTGGGCTTATTAGATATTTTGGATAGTTTTTTCAAATAAAATTTTTTTAAATAGCGTGTACGCAAAAATGGCATTTTTATTACAAAATGTTTTTTCTCTCAAAAAGTTGACAAAAAAACCTGACACTATTCTATTAACATTGACGAGAGGAGCCTGTGTGCGAAATATCATACAAATCGGTCGGTAAATGACAGAGGAGATAGAATTTTTAGTTTGAAAAACTGCATTTTGTAGCAAGTACCCTTACTCTTTTTTTCGACAGTCTCTGGCATTGTTATTAATGTAAAGAGGATTGTAAAACTGGGTTTAAATCTGCATTGCTGTGAAAATAGCCGTCAAATGACCAGTTTTTGTAGTTTTCCTCTATTCCTATACTTGTGCGCTTGTTTACATACGAGCGACAAAGTGATCGGCCGATCAACGTGCCGTGTTCACGAAAGCCAGAAAGCCAAGCAAAAGAACTGTGCTGCCATATTGGCGATTAGCCGTTGCTAGAGGGATTTTCAGTACCAATCTTCTCGGTCCGTGTTAGGCTAATTTACGTCAAAGTTTTGACTCTTTTTGTTCCTTATTTTACTACAAAACATTTTGTAAAAAAATAAATGTATGTCATATGGAAATTTTTTGGCCGTAAGCTTGTAGATAAATGATTGTTCTATCCGAATATGCAAAGAACAGAAACTCAACATTTTTGTCCCAAACTCACCAATCCTTAAATAAACCGCTTTCACATACATTCATAAATTCATTATGTACATATTTGTTTCTTTTTATTTCTCTTAGTTTTGAGCTTCCATTTCTTATACTGTCAATTTTTTCAATTCAATTTTTTGTTTAGGTCTCTTCCTATTGTACTTACATCATTATCAAATATCTTGCGAATTTGTGTCTTGTACTTCTAAAATTTAAAGATATAATTTATTTTCTTAGATAGACCATTGTAGAATCTAGATATTACCATATCGAATCTATACATTTTACGCAATATGGGAAGTAGCTCATGAATTCTTTGTCCTGTGCAGCAAGAATCTGTCTTAAGAATATACTCCCCTTTCAAAAATGTAATATTTGTTCTATATTTTATCATCACAGCCCCGTAAAAGATACGGTTGTGACTAATGACAGATGGGGTACAGATGCTGTGTGTCGTCATGGTGGCTACTTGACATGTCGGGACAGATATGACCCAGGTAACACTTCCTTTTACTATCTGTGCTATTACTATAGAGGCAATTGTGCAATCTTTCTATAACCTAAGATTTCTCTTACGAAAAACAATTTTTCAAAAACAGAAAGACAGAAAAATTCTTTTGTTCTCAATTTCGTTTTTGTGTGAAATCTCTGTAGTGTACCTTTTAGCCATTTTAGTTCTTGTTATATGTATACCTTTTAGCCATTTTAGTTCTTGTTAAATGTATACCTTTTAGCCATTTTAGTTCTTGTTAAATGTATACCTTTTAGCCATTTTAGTTATTGTTATACATATACCTGATAGCCACTTTAGTTATTGTTATACATATACCTTTTAGACATTTTATTGTTATATGTGAGACTGTTAGTATCAGTCCTCCCATTTTTTTTTACACTTCATGACATCTTTTTTATCTTTGTAAAGTCACTCCGCTCTTGGAGAAAATGTATGTAATGTTTACAATGAATATATGAAAGTTCCTTCAAGGTCGTTGCAAACCATGGAGCTCCACGGTTATCCTGGTTTCTGTGGCATGAAGAGGAACTGGTTGTCTCCTCTTCGACTGTACGTTAGCTTTTCACAGGATTTACTCCACGCTTGGTGCTGGTCCTCGTTTGCACCTGGGTATAGAGGCACCGGTAGCTCGTTCAGTATAGAACATCTGCCAACCATGCTGGAGGGCTGAGTTTGATCCCCAGATCGGGCAAATCGTTCTGGTCTTCCTGTCGACCCAGCAGTTAAATTGGGAACTTAGCCTATTCAGACTTGAGAAAGTCAGGGCAGCGTGAATAGTAATGGGAAACTAGCACATTATGTCGTATGCCAAGAAAAATCAGGACTCTATTCCTGATTCTCTTATTCTCGACTCTGGGTACGGAACTTACTTTACTTTACTTACTATTGAATTATGATTTAAGTATCTTTCCCATGGAACACGATATCGGATCAAGCATTACTAGGTTTGAACTCAAAACCTTACAATTCTAACCACAAGCTCACCAATACCGCGTCACTGAGCGTCTAAGATTATTGTTTTAAGTTTAATATTTATGTAGTTATTTTTTCAAGACATGTGCCATATTATAAAAGTTATTGGGTATGTTTAGATGCATAAATAGCATTCTTGATTCCAATGAATGTCCTCATTTAGGTGTGCTACAGAAGAGGAAATTTGAAAATGCCATGACCCTAGACAGGCATTCTTGGGGTATCGTAGAAACACCAAACTTTCGGAAGTACTCAACATTGAAGAAGTGATTCAAACTCTAGTCAAGACTGTCAGGTTTGTTTGTGTGCTTGTTGTTTCGAGGGGTTTAATCATTGTGTTTGGGGAGGGGGGGTTGTATTTTCTACCCTTTTGGAAGTGAACACAGTGGTCCAGAGGTGAGGTGTCGGCCACTCAACCAAAAAGATTGTGTGTTTGTGTCATAACTAAAAGTACAGTTCCTTCAAGGTCATTACGGTCCACAGAGCTGAAGTTTATCCTGGGTTCTATAGCAAGAAGCAGAACAGGTGATAATAATCGACACCTAGACAGGACGCTAGTCTGACGAGGTTCCTACTTTACTCCCAAGCTAGTGCTTGTACCCATTTGCCTTTGAGGTCTAATGGGGAAAAAGGTGTGTAAAGTGTCTTTTCCCAGGAACACAAGGTCAGACCTAGCTTCTCTAGGATTCAAACACAGGACCTTATTATTCCAAGTCCAACAGCCTTACCACTTTGCCATCAACACCCTAGACTAGTTGACAAATTTTCTTGTCTTTAGGGTAAATGAGTGGTTGGAGGGTGCTGCTGATAGTTCTACTTCTTCTTTCCTTTAATTCTTTTGTTTAATTTTCATCCTGTTGTTTCTTCTTAACTCGCACTGAGATCACCACATATGGTGAATGGGGTAAATTTCAATGAAACTAAATTTGTGTGTGTGTCTTTCTTTCTTCTGTCATTGTATAGCTGCAATGGGAACATGCTCATCAACGTCGGGCCGACAAAGGATGGCATCATAGCTCCCATCTACGAGGAGCGACTCCGCCAGATGGGCTCATGGTTGGGCATCAACGGAGAAGGCATCTACGGCACGCACCCCTGGACATACCAGAACGACACCATCGACTCGAATGTGTGGTGAGCTAGCCCAGTCTCTCTTTCGATTACGGATTGAACCCTTTTATACCAATAACATTGCCCGTATACCACCAGGAGACTGGTAGTCCAGAGGCAAGATGTCTGCCTCTCAACCAAAAGGTAGTGGGTTGACAGCAACTGCTGCCATTATCAAATGAAGTGCCACATGTGCAGCCAGACTAGATCTCCTGGTTTAGCCGCAATCAAGAAAACGTGTTTTGGTCTCTAAAATATATATACTACACTCAAATACCAAACTAAGTACACCAAACTATTGCCCTGTGACATAGATGTTTTCAAATTAAACATTCGCAGCCATCTGGTCATTATCAAAAGAACTGCATAGATGCTTGATTACGTAATTCCTGGCTGAGAAATCTCTCGCAATTATTATTTGAAGTGTATACGCAATTTGACCATGGGGGACTTGCTGTCACACTAGGCTGCTAAATTCATAGTGTGTTATGTAACTATTCACTTATCTTTTTCTTCAAAAATTACGGATGTATACACTTGTCACTATTGGTTCTTGGTAAAAATCTCTCCTCAGGCTCCTCAATTTAGTTAAACTCATATGTAACTGTTAAAACTGTAACTAGGCTGTCAAAACAGTCCTGTCCTGACATTTTCTGTTTCCTTTCGTGAAAGTTAAATTTGCCTCTTTTTATTCTTCTTACTTTCTAATAAACAAAAAATATCCTGGATTATATAATTCTTCCCACTTTTCTAATAAACAAAATCTCTGATTAACCCTGGTATGGCTATGACTGGTAAATGCTGGTTTGTTACAGCACTCCATTCAGTCCTGACATTTTTCTGTTTCCTTTCGTGAAAGTTAAATTTCTTTGCCAATGCCTCTTTATATCTTCTTCCCAAATAAACAAAACTCTGATTAACCCTGGTATGGCTATGACTGGTAAATGCTGGTTTGTTACAGCATTTCAGCGCTGCCCGGGAAGGGAAGGACAAACCTCTCAGGTCGATGCCCAGCAAGAGAGGCCAGAGAGAATATTCCTCCTTGTTATTTTACCCTCTTACTGTCTAAATTACGCTCATCCTCTTGTAGTCCTCTTTTAATAATGCTCTCTGATTGGTTAACCATTTAGTAAAGAGGAAAAAAGGACGCATTCAGGCTCATAAGCTTACGTCCAAAAGGCCTTCGGTTGAGTCTAGTTCTAAAGGTGTGTCCATCATTATCTTTGTGTTGGACAACTGGTAGTAACGATACTAACGGCTGCACTATGCATGAAGAAGACTTTTTACAACTTTCATTTATTGGTCGCCCCTATTGTAAAATGGAATGATCCTACTAGGGCAAGTCCATCGCCAGAGGAGTGTAAATGTGAGCTGGTCTGTTTTGAGAGTGTGTGTGATTGAGCTGATAATAAGAATGTGTGTTTGCACAGATATATAACTGGTCTTGTTGTCTCCTACTAAATTGAAAAGAATGGAATCATCCTAGTTTGGCTTGGCTTGGGTGAGACCAGATGGTCGCCATGGGACTTAATTCAATAGATTGGTGATGGCCTGGTCAGAAGTCACACTTCCCGAACTCGTAAAACTGTCAGTGAGCCAAACTGTCGTGAGCCAACTAGCATGTGGAAGCCATTGCGCTGGCTGCGTGAGCCACTTTTCTAGTGTTGACTAGGGTAGGTCGCCATGTACTGACTTGTATACAACAGTAGTCAGTAGTATTCAGCCTTGCTAACTCTTTCAGAAAGTAAAAGGCACCAGATAATTGGAATGTACATTGCTGGATGTTCATCAAGGCTTATAGCAAGGCAATAACACTGTTCTAAATCAATTGTGTCAGTAACATAATGAATAAGTATTATAATCATGGAACTGTCTCGAATATGCCAGGTTGGGGGACCAAAAAGAAGAGGACAAATAAGAATAATGACAGACAAATGATTCGCATCCATGAAGATGACCCTTTCGCATCGGCCAAAACCACCCCAAATTTTAACATTTTAACAATTCACCTTCTACAGTCAGATGAAGACTAAAGAAAATGGGCCCTAAATGGCTGACATCCGTACAGTATTCATGACGAAGCTTATGAGTTCAAACCCGTGTGTTTTTCAAGACATTGTACTTTTAGGAAAAGTACTTCATCCTATTTATTCTCACTTTCCTCAGGTTTTACTAATGAGTGCCAAGCTATATAGAATGATTTTGGCAATAGCGTTAGTATGAAGTGCTTAACAGTCAGCTAAACTGTATGCTCCTCAGGGTCTTGACAGGCTGTTTGACTTGAGTGAAATTACCTGTTGGAGGATATAATTTTTATGATGTAATGATGTAAAGTGCAAAGATACAGACTATGCTATAAACCGATCTATATCTTTTATCGTACAGCTTCATAGTTTACTAAACTGATAACCTATAACAATTGATTTGCTTTGGCCGTTGTTACGAGAGAGTACCTTTCCTTTGAATCCAGGTACACTGCCAAGGGCACAGGTAATCACAAGACCCTGTATGCCATCACCTTTGTGTGGCCGGAGGAAAGGCTGATACTTGGGGCGCCTACACCAAGCTCTGTGTCACACGTCAGCCTTCTCGGCTATCAGGGAAACCTGCAAGGCAGAGAACTCTCATCTTTTGACTACACCGTCATCGGTGATCAGGGAATGGTGATCGACATGCCCAACATTCCTTACAGCAAGATGCCATGCATGTGGGCCTGGGTTTTCAAAATTACTCGCGTTGAGAACTAAATTTTGCTTTTCATTTTGCAGTTCAGAAATCATTTTTAACACCTGTAGATCTTCTTATAAATTTACATTTAGGGAGAGCTGCATTGATATTATTTTATTATTTTTGTCACGTTTGGTTTTGATTTTTAATACAGGTCATATTTTTAGAAGGATGTTTTTGTTACGTTAGTATAGTTGTTTGCTTTCAGTTTTACTTTGTTATGTTATTATGGTTGTTTGCTTTTAGTTTTACTCTGTTATGTTATTATGGTTGTTTGCTTTTAGTTTTACTTTGTTATGTTATTATGGTTGTTTGCTTTTAGTTTTACTTTGTTATGTTATTATGGTTGTTTGCTTTTAGTTTTACTTTGTTATGTTATCATAGTTGTTCACTTTCAGTTTTACTTTGTTATGTTATTATAGTTGTTTGCTTTCAGTTTTACTTTGTTATGTTATTATAGTTGTTTGCTTTTAGTTTTACTTTGTTATGTTATTATAGTTGTTTGCTTTCAGTTTTACTTTGTCATGTTATCATAGTTGTTTGCTTTCAGTTTTACTTTGTTATGTTATCATAGTTGTTTGCTTTCAGTTTTACTTTGTCCAACTTACGGTTCGAAAGAGGAAATGACGGAAATAGTTTGATTATTTTTATTATGTAGACTTTGAAAATGTTTTACTCTTTTTCAAATATTTGAGTTTGAATAGATGAGGCCTTACAGAACTGGTTCTCTGTCCTCACTTGTAACTGATCACTTACATAATTATTTGTTTTCTTTAACTAATTCTTTGGCGCTTAGGAATATCTGTAATCATCATTGTCTTTTGATTCCTCTTATAGAACTTTTCAAGTCTTTCCAGATAGGTTTAGTCATGATTTCTGACATCATTTGGGGACTTGGTAGTCCAGAAGCAAGGTGTCGACCACTCAACCTAAAGGTTGTAGGTTCAAGCCCCTTGCGAACAATTGAACAATTTTGTCTATTTTTTTTCTGAGTAAAATCTACCTCCCCTGGTACAGGTAGGTGGATCGACACCTAGTCCCATCGGAGATAACCGATAACAAGGAAGTCCCATGTGCAGATCACAATACTCTGTGCGCGTTAAAAATTCCTTGGCTGTTTACAGAGCAGTCTGGGCAAAATAAAAAATCCTACCAAAAAACCCTGAGATCACCTTAGTTGTGGATGTGGGTAAATCAAATCAAAGATAAAATCTTGACATCATTTAATTATTGCACTTGGCAGGAAAATGGGGTGGTCAGCATTTATTTTCTAGTACAATGTAATAACTATCGGCTCTAGAAAGCCCTACTTTGAGACTGATTATATTTCAAACCAGTGAGAAATAATAATGATCAGGTAGAGGCTATTTTTCTTCTTAATAAGTGACCAGCTCGATTCTTGAGCATTACTGTAAGCGCGTATATTTTAATTTAACCCAAATACATAAATCGAATTTTGGTTTTGAAGTGATGTGTTTAATTCTGTTTTTAAAGTCTGCAATGCTATTGCTGAGTTTTATTTCCGTTGGCAGTCCATTCCACAGTCTTGCTATACTAGGGTAAACTGAGTGCAGGTGACAATCAATGTTTGAAGATGGAACCATGTATATTTGACAGCCTGATCTGGTTGTTCTTGTATTAAATTAAAGCTGATCTAATAGAATAAACAGTTAGCCATTTCTAGCCTTAAATAAATGATTAATTTTATTTCCTGCTTTATATTCTTCTAAAGGTATCCATTGCAAATGATTCATGTTGGTTTTGTTATTTCTTCTTGTGTATGTATAATTATTAGTTACAAAGCGGGCTGCATTCTTTTGCACTTTCTCTATTTCTTGTATGTAGGCTATTTCAAGATCTTGTATTGTAGGCTATTTCAAGATCTTGTATGTAGGCTATTTCAAGACGATAAAACAAAATTTCATAGCTGACAACCAGTACATAAAAAAAATGTGTTTACTTTGGAGTATTTAAGTCTGTATTTACCTTAAATAGTATGTATATGAGGGCCAAGTGTATTTTTTTAAAAAGCCCAAAGTTAATAGCAGAGACTCAGAGAGAATTGGATTAAAATCCAGACATGCCATTCTGATTCGCGAAACTACTGTTGCACTTTCACCAGAAAGTCCAAGGATTGGCAAAGTTTTTGTTGTTTGTTTTGGGGAAAATTACAGGTCGTCATGCAAGTCAAAATTAGTTCACGCAGTCAGGGTTTGTTTTTCGATTTGAAAAGGTTGGCAGCTATGGAATTTAAAGGATCTAAATCACACCCCCACCCCCTTCTTCCGTTGTATTTTATAATGGAATAAGCTTTCAATGCATGTCAGAATAATGTACTCTATATGCACGCGTATATTCATAAGATCTGCATTTTTATAATCTCGCATACGTTGCCAATGAAAAGAAGTAATCTGAAACAAAAGTTGTATTAAATTTTACTCTTTTGCTTTTCAGCGCTTATGTCGCTAGTCTTTTTTCCTTTTCTATCTTTCTACCCGTCTTTGACATATTTTAAAGGATCTTTTTGTATCGCAATGTACATATATACATTTTTACAACATTCATGTACATGTCTAATGATATCGATTACAGTGTCAAATTTGATATCCTCAAGCGTTTCATTCGCTTGATTGTTTTTTTTCTCATTTGATTTATTTTCAAATGTAATTATGTTTGTGTCAGTAGCCATGGCTGGCTGGCGGGGGCTGCTGGTAGGTCCTTTGTCTTTATCTTTCACTCTTCCACCCATTTGTCATCTTGCTGTTTCCTCTTAATTCATCCTGAGATTACCTCACTTGGTAGATTGGGTAAATTGCAATGAAACACAAAATGTGTCAGAACCTATTTGCTAACCCATACAAGTACAAGCACAACACATTGGAATGTTTTATATAAATCGTAATATTTACTCAGTTGAGGGATTTTATAATTGTATAATTTAACAACAGTCTCATATATAATAATATACCGGCTAAACAAACAAAGGCATCATTCATGACGTTGGTTAGATTTGGCTGACCCGTCAGGTTTGAACAAATTTTCATTGTTTCAATCACTTTATTTAAAAAAAGTTTATTTAGATTTTATTTTTTTAAGATTCAGGCTTTTCTTCAATTTTCTTTCGGGTTTTTTCTTTACAAGTAATCTCTGTCCATTTGTGCCATATCCTAGCCATTTCGGGTGCAAAACATTAAGTCAAATATATAGACTACATCAAACAAATCAAAATTCTCTTATTCTTTTATTGATATTTGTTGTAATATTTGTGGTATTTGAGTAGATGTATTTTATAATCGTATAGAACCTTACAAGTTATCCGTATCTTCGATACCTCACTTACAATGTATTTGAATGTTTCATTTGACCTTTCACTTGCTTTGGCTTTCAAACAGTTAGTTATTCTTTTTAGTTCCATGCTGTTGTAAAGTTCCTTCAAGGCTGTTACAGAGCCAGAACTTATCCCTGTGTCTGTAACATGAAGCGGAATAGGTGATACTGAGGTTTATGCAGGTATTTGATGCTGATAATGGGAAATCAATGAATTTGTAACAATAAAAGTTTCCTTGATGATATAAGTAAATAATCTTTTTTTTACTAAATACAGGTGCTGTACCCTTTTCATCCAAAAGTTCAATACGTTAAGAACCTAGGTCAGGCTATTTTAAATCTACTCGTATAGTGGTCCTGTGTGCAGTGGTTAAGAACTTAGGTCAGGCTATTTTAAATCTACTCGTATAGTGGTCCTGTGTGCAGTGGTTAAGAACTTAGGTCAGATTATTTTAAATCTACTCGTAAAGTGGTCCTGTGTGCAGTGGTTAAGAACTTAGGTCAGACTATTTTAAATCTACTCGTATAGTGGTCCTGTGTGCAGTGGTTAAGAACTTAGGTCAGACTATTTTAAATCTACTCGTATAGTGGTCCTGTGTGCAGTGGTTAAGAACTTAGGTCAGGCTATTTTAAATCTACTCGTATAGTGGTCCTGTGTGCAGTGGTTAAGAACTTAGGTCAGACTATTTTAAATCTACTCGTATAGTGGTCCTGTGTGCAGTGGTTAAGAACTTAGGTCAGACTATTTTAAATCTACTCGTTCAGTATAGTGGTCCTGTGTGCAGTACTTCCTGAGTTTACCGTGCTCAAACATATATATCTATATCTATATATATAAAGGTGTTCGTCTCGAAATTTGACCATTTATAACTCAGGAATGACTGCACCCACAACCTCCATATATCGCATGTAGATTTCAAATAGCCTGCTTTAGGTTCTTAGATCAAATCAATATTTTAATTGATTGGAAAAAGATAGTTTTGCCTGCGATCCATGAAACTTTTTAATGTTACTGGATCTAATTTCTTGATTTCTGGTCATTACAATAAGAAGCCTGCATAGTATCAGAATGTAGCATGATAAGAACCCATCATATTATCATGAATAATACATACAAAGGAGCCACAGTGGAGTAAAGTCAAGGTGAAAAATGACAATAAGTGACAACTCCACCAATAAAGACAAAACAAACAAGTGATGTTTCGGGTACAACCCTTCGTCAGACAACAAACGAAAATATTTAGAATCTAGTATACATTTCACACCTTTATTGTAAATTTTTGCCTTGATTGATACTTCCTTTCATTCATTCTCTATCATTTCTTCTTTCTAGACCCAGTGAGATATAGATCTAGTCTTATAATTATCCTCTTCTTTCATTCTTGTTTCCCATACTCACACCTCTCTTTCTCTTTCTTTCTTTCCT
>JAXRKP010000067.1:102500-137500 GCA_037039925.1 Doris montereyensis | reverse complement strand
AGGATGAGGTGAGGAGGGGAAGAAGGAGAAAAGAAGAAGTTTTTAAACAGTTTTTATCAGACACGAATTGCATTGAATTTGATGTGTCATTTCATCCTTTTCTCTTGCAGTCCTAGTTTTCAAAGCGAGTGGTTTTGGTGGTACTGGAAGGGAACGGATCCTTATCCAAATGTTGTGAAGTTCATGAAAGACAACTACAAGCCTGACTGGACGTACGCTGATTTTGCCAAAGAGTTCACTGTGCAGGAGGGAATTTATAATCCGGATCAATGGGCTGAGCTCTTCAATGCTTCGGGCAAGGTTTGCATTATTAGTATAAAATAATTAGTCTACCCATTGATGCTAACCTACAGTCGATGAAACATGAACAAAGACAAATTCAAACTTGTCTGTACATGACATGTATTTAGTTTTAATTTTCGGCAGTGTTGAGAGAAATAGCGTGATGTTTTCTTGAGTTGACATCATGTTCAGATCTAATCACCGAAAAAAAATAAAGACTTTTCCTAAATTATGCCCACATCCACCATTAATATATTCTAGGTAATTTTACGGTCTTGATCCTTCTTGATTCCAAGTCCAGCAGCCTAACCACTCAGCCACCTGGCATAGGTCACATGACATATATATATATATATATATATATATATATATATATATATATATATATATATATATATATATATATATATATATATATATATATATATATATATATATACACACATTATGTTCTCTTTTGGTCTTCGGTGTTAGATGTTTTTGCTCTGCGCATGTCACATAAATAAATTCTCCTCATATTTTACGAAAATCTCCCAAAAACCTCCTCAAATCTCCTAAAAAAATGGTAATCATGACTGCTACTAGGTCTGGTAAAATTATATTCTGTACTCATTGTAGTAGTTTGCAGAATTTTCAGGTCCGATTCAAAAGTCTGTTTATAGTAATTTCATGATCGACCTAAATTCTATTATAGTATGATATTACATAATTGATGGGGATATATTTTGCATTTTCTATCATTGGAAAGGATTTGTTTAGTATTGTTCCTTTTTTTCTCTTGTATTTTGTGGAATTATTTAAAGATTGAAAGGCAAGACCATCATCTCCATTAATTACTGTAAACAAAACTGCCACAACCCAAAGAAACAATAAAAGGAAAAATTGTCGATAGGTTCCAACTGTTGGGTATTTCTATTGTCACGATGTTTTTCTCTCTACATACATCATCTGACAGGGTATCAAACACATAGTCTTCTTCCTGTCAAAAACCCAGAGATCACCTTAGTTGTGTTATGTGGGTAAATCAGCTTAAATCAAGCACAGTCCTCTTGGCCTCATGAATATGTTGCCAGATGTTACTCACATTAAAGACAATTTAAGGCTTTTTATTTGGTATGTTTGTTTGATTGTTCTATGAACGCCGTATTCCTACTCCCTCCAAAGAAATAAGCCTGTTTTCTTTCACTGGGTAAGACTGTAGCAATGTCACCATCAGGATTTTGAATGCCTTCTTTTGATTTGACATTATAATAAAGGTTTGTTTCTAATATCACTAACTTCATCTATTCTCAAAACAAAACACCAGATACGTTATTCAAGTGACAAAGCACCATGAAGGTTTTGCCAGCTACCCCAGCAAATATTCATTCAACTGGAACTCGGTGGATGTTGGGCCCCACAGAAATCTTATTGGTAAGAATCTATCTTGTCAAAACCACCACCTCTAGTTCAGTTGTAGTCATTGGTATGGGGGTGGAGGTTGTAGTGTCAATGAATATATATATGGTGAACAAAATTCCCTGTAAATTTTATTTAGTCTGTTTTCACACTTTTGTTGGTGTGAGGCAGCAGGTGGTTTGCGGGAGGTGCTGGTAGGTCCTACTTCTTTCCTTTCCTTCTTTTTTCACTTAAATCTTTCATCTTGCCGTTTCCTCTTAATTCACCCTGAGATCACCGCAATGGTGGACGGGGTAAATTTAAAACAACCAAAGGTGTGAGTGTGAGGCAAAGTTTGAAAGCTAGGCTTGACATTGTGTTCCTTGCGTAAGACACGTTACACGCATTTTCCTTACTTGACCCAGGTGCAGATGAATAGAAGCAATAGCCTGGGAGTAAAAATCTGCGTCAGACTAGCATCATGTCCCGGAGGTGATAATTATCACCTGGTCTGTTTCACGCTACACAAATCGGGATAAGCTCCGACTTTATGAGTCGTAATGGCCTTGAAGAAAGTTTGATGAAAAAATTCCAATTGTGTGCATGATAATGAACATTAGGCAGCTGGATTCTGGGTAGGTGAACGCCCCTTTGAGATTTTTATAAAAAATTACACTATTTTATCTTGCTATAACAGCGCTTCTCTCATACCGATTGTTTCAGTCTTTGTTTCTACCATAGTATCACACATAGATCGGGTCCCATTGCATCATCCTTAGATAAAGTTATTACCAAACACAGAATCACACCACAGGCATACCACAGTCAATCTTTTATTGGCAACCACTGTCATAAATACTTACAAGAAAAGGTTTATACAGACCTTATGCAAAACAATCATCACACAGACAATGGCATGCACACATCGCGTAATAGTTATTGATGAAGCACACATGATAGTGTTAGTGTTACATTCAACAATATCAACAAAGCATTTAGTAAAGTCCACAAAGCAATCTCACACTCAAAGACAATTAATACAAATTCAATTAATGACATTCAACAGGATATAGACACATACATGAGCATGTATAGACAAAGCTTTCCAAACAAAACAATCACAAAACAGCATATTTTAGAGCACCATTGCACCCCCACATATACGACAGTACAAATTCGGGCTTGGGTTGCTGGGTGAACAGGGAACGGAAAGCTGTCATCAGTCAATTGCAAGGATAGAGAGACAAGCACGAGGCATTATAAACTCACAAATGAGAATAAAGTTCATAATGAATGCACAGCTATTAGAAAACAGACCCTGGTGCATGCACCCAGACCGACTTGCAAGTAACATTAAATGTACATAGTGATACATATCTTATTTCATTGTGTTTAAGAGTTATTCCTTCAATGATATTGTTTGTTCCCGTTAGTCTCATAATAGAATATTACAAAAATCAATATTGTTCTGTTCATCGTGATGAACGAAAACTATCTTTTAGTATGTACGTACATGTATGTATTGTCCTTATTTTGTGAAAGTGTGATAGCATTCACCTGTTTTTGTGTTAAAGCGTTTTACTCAATACCCTATGTCTGTTATTGTACTGAATTGATGGACCTAATTGAGGCCTTGATTGTGTGGAAACGAAACGCTTCTTGATAAATTTCTTTCATCAGTCTATCGCAACATTCTCTTTAAAGTTGGGGGAAGCCTTCACATTTGTTGTCGATGCCTATCTTAGCCAGATACAAGCTGATTAATTGGACCTATAATTTATCGTTAAGTGCGGCAAAGCTAGCAGGGAGCGAACGCTACCTGGCAGCCCTTTGCTGACCTCGATCAACTAAGAGAGACAAGTTTTCTACGCTGTGTTACAGGCCATCGACAGACTTAATGTGGTCTGTAGACTGATTATTGCCTGCACTGACAAAATCAGGGAAGTCACTGAAGAATCAATATTAGGGTTTTGAGTCAAATTTACGTAAAAATATCTTCTTCTTTTTTTCACTAACAATATATAGGAAAAAAACGGGACTTTGATGTGACGTTGATATATGCAGGATGTCAATATGTGTGATGTCGATATATGTGGGTTGGACTGTATTTTGATCGGACAACGTAATTCTGAGCCGACAAATTATCGAATGATTGATCATCCGTCTTCTTCTATGGGACTAGGTGTCAATCCACATGCCTTGTAAACAGCCAAGGGATCTTTAAGGCGCACAGAGTGTTGTGATCTGCACATGAGATCTGCTTCCGTCTCCGATGGGATTAGGTGTCAATCCACCTACCTGGATTGGATAAACTCGAGGAAAACTTTTCAACCCTGCCGGGGCTTAAACCCACAACCTTTTGGTTGAGAGGCAGACACCTTGCCTCTGGACTACTAAGTCCCCATCTTTGCCTGAAAAGGACAGACATGTGTATTATTTACAGGCATGCGTGTATATCATAAATGCTTCATTTTCCTTTAATTTTGTCGTTGGTTTTGTTTGTTTGTCAGCAGGATTACACAAAAACTAAGTAAATAATTGTATAAAATTTGGTAGTCAGACCATAGGCTGCAGTAACAGGAATAAAAAGAGGCCATGGATGGAATGTCATTCTGTCATGGATGAGGGAAGGGTGGAATGTCATTCTGACATGGATGGGGGAAGGGTGGAATGTCATTCTGACATGGATGGGGGAAGGGTGGAATGACATTCTGACATGGATGGAATGGAAAGGGTGGAATGACATTCTGACATGGATGGAATGACATTCTGACATGGATGAAGGGTGGAATGACATTCTGACATGGATGGGAAGGAAATGACATTTCTGTGGAATGACATTCTGACATGATGGAAAGGGTGGAATGACATTCTGACATGATGGGGAAAGGGTGGAATGACATTCTGACATGGATGGGGAAAGGGTGGAATGTCATTCTGACATGGATGGGGAAAGGGTGGAATGACATTCTGACATGGATGGGGAAAGGGTGGAATGTCATTCTGACATGGATGGGGAAGGGTGGAATGACATTCTGACATGGATTGTGGAAGGATGGAATGTCATTCTGACATGGATGGAGGAAGGACATGGATGGAATGACATTCTGACATGGATGGAGGAAGGACATGGATGGAATGTCATTCTGACATGGATGGAGGATGGAATGGGTGGAATGACATTCTGACATGGATGGTGGAAGGATGGAATGTCATTTTGACATGGATGGGGAAGGATGGAATGTCATTTTGACATGGATGGGGAAAGGGTGGAATGTCATTCTGACATGGATGGGAGAAGGGTGGAATGACATTCTGACATGGATGGAGGATGGGTGGAATGACATTCTGACATGGATGGTGGAAGGATGGAATGTCATTTTGACATGGATAGGGGAAAGACATGGATGGAATGGACATTCTGACATGGATGGTGGAAGGTGGAATGACATTCTAACATGGATGGGGAAAGGGTGGAATGACATTCTGACATTGATGGTGGAAGATTGCACCGGCCAAAAGAGGCCGAGAACCGCTGTTCTACACACTTGTTTTAAGCTCATCGCTTTTTTGTTTTAAGCTCTTTTCAGGTGATATTTCAACAGCCGTTCGGAAATATCCAAATATGCGATACGGTGTCTATCATTCCAATTTTGAATGGTTCAACCGTCTTTATCTCGAAGATAAAAAGAACAATTTCACAACCCAAGAATATGTAAGGGTACGTAACTGTCACTCAAGACTTTTTCTTGGAAGAGTGAAAACAGCGTGCAGTGGAACTTGCTTACACTGATATTGACACGACCAGGGGGAAATACAGCTGTATCCGAGTACCGCTGTAGACATGATTTTTCTTTTTCATTTTTTTTTTTTCTTTTAGGGGAAGGGGGGGGGGGGTTAATGTATCGCTTTATTGCAATTAAAGGTAGGGTTGATGCCGGCAGATTTGAGGTAGAGGGATCAAAGTCTGATAGTTCACTCTTTAAACATTTCCATTTAGTGAAAGGGAAAGCCTTGAAATTGGACATGCGAAGACAATTGTAGTCTGTTAACGAACTGTTGGTCATTGCGTGCAAACGTTCATTGCCACTCCCCCATCCCCTGCCTGCTCTACTTTCTTCGTCTCACTGCAAACAAACAATCATGTGCAATGCTTCCACGCAGGCACTAGGCCCCCACCCCCGCAGGACCCACTGACAGTCCCCATTCACTACAACAAACGTCACACACACACAAAGACATTGTTGCATCACTGTACACAGTTGTCCCTCAATGCGTCCCTCAATGGGTGGAGGCTAGCCTGTGCGTGTTTGAGGGACACATTATAAATCAAAATTGGGGATGATTTTTCTTGAAATTGCGATACTGGTACTGGTACTGGCACATGTCGAAAGTTCCGCTGCGGCTGTGTTGGGCAGGACAGAACCCGATTCTATCCTGTCATTTTCCACGGTTCAAGCAATGTCATTGTCATGACAAATGGAGAGAAAACTGCCAAATATCAGACTCCCATTCCCAAGATAAGATCTCTTGCATTGAACTAAGAAAAAGAACAGGAGTCACTGATTTCCTCAACCATTCACTTAGATAAGTCAAAAGATGGACAAAAAGACGTACAGAATGACAGCCAAGAAATGGATACAGAAACCCAAGAAGACTATGAACAAGATGGCATGATGACAGAAGAAATCACATTTGCGCAACGTGGCAGAGGAAGCAAGGAACAGAACTCACTGGAAGGCACCTGTGGAAAGCATCATATCATCATCATCATCATCATCATCATCATTATCATCGAAAACGTTCTTCTGGTCCTTGCATTAACATGTTAATCGGAGTATATATAATGTAGATGCATGCATCATTATTGATACAATTACAATATGTGAATTGCTAAGCATGCTTGAGATAAACATCTGTTTAACAAATATTTTAACCCTTAAGACATTTATTGAGAAATCAATCTTCAAGTGATAATAGTGTCTTGAAAGTTCAATCAAAACTTTTCTTCTCTAAATAGCAATGATGAGATATGAGACTAATAAGAGAGGAGAAAGAAAAGTGCTACTTGTTGAGAACAGTATTCTCTTACGTTTCCAGACAAAGTCTTATCCAGAACTCTACGAATTGGTGCATTCCTATGAACCAGACATTTTCTGGATTGACGGAAGCTTTGGGCCTATGACGTACTGGAATAGTACAAATTTCCTTGCATGGCTGTACAATGAGAGGTAAATCTTAATGCTTATTTCAAATACTGATTGATTTTTGCCTCTTCTAATGCTCGTTTTAAATACTGATTGAATCTGCCTCTTCTAATGCTTATATTTCAAATACTGATTTAGATTGTTTCTGCCTCTTTTCATGTAATTATCGAGCCTTTTATCTGTGTGATTTGAGCATGTCCTCATGATTGTGTTCTAAGCTATTTAAATAATATTTACTTGTTTTATTATATTATTATGCATGTGGATCTCACCTAATTTGTTGATATGTTATATTGAGATATGGTGAGTGACTCAGAATGTGCTGTGAATATTTGTATTGAACATTACCTCAACGATTCTTTGTGTGGGTTAGTTGTTTTTGTGTGGATGTTTGTGTGTGTGTATATATATATATACATGTGTGTGTGTGTGTGAGCAAATATATAAGTAATTGAATACAACTGAACACTTTTTTGTTGTTGACAAATTGGGGAATGTATAGTGATTTATTTGAATTCATGAATGTTTCCTCCCTTCTTGTGGGGCGGTTGAGGGTGCTCTTTTACTTATCTTTTATTTTACCGTTTCCTCCTTATTCATCCTGAGATAACCACTTAGAGTGGCCAGGGTAAATTTCAATGAAACAAACTAGCAATTCTCCCATGTTCCATGCATATATTATATGCATTTTATTTTTATTTCGCAGATTTTCTTAACAAAGGGTGTATTTGTTGGGGTGGGGTATGGTGTCTAAGTAAAATGGTAATTTTCATGTCAAATTTGACACATAGTATTTAACGCATTTCACCCAATGAAATAAAAATCCCAAAGGATGTATAAAGGATATATGAAGGAAATAAAAAACAACAATATTTAACTCTTGTATACAGCTCTCTTTGAGAACTAGTTGTTAGTACATGTACATGTATTCTGAAATTTGTTTGTAGTTTTCATGCATTAACCTTAACATCTATTCTTCCTGTATATTTTCTTCTTTTTTAGTCCAATAAAAGACAAGGTTGTGGTCAATGATCGCTGGGGAAAGGGGTCCATATGTCATCACGGTGGATTTTTAACCTGTGCTGACAGGTATAATCCACGTGAGTAAAGCTTATTGTCTGGTAGTTCTTTAGAATAAACAATGGACTTGAAGAGTCCGAAATAAAAAGTTTGAAATGAGGAGTCTGTAATAAGAAGTTTAAAATAAGGAGTATGAAATAACTTAAATAGAGGCGCTGTAGCTGAACCATAGTGTTGACAGTTTGTAATCATGACACTAGTTCAAGCCCTAAAGGCTGGCACAGGTGGATTTTTTTAACGACGTTGTCCTCTTAGGAATGTTTCTTAACTCTACTTTCCTCACTTGACTCAGCTGTGAATAAGTATCCAGCTATAGGTAGAGAAAGATCTTTTCAGAGGTTAAGTATGAAGCGCCTTACCTGCGGGTGTAATGTATTTTCCCCAGGAAGTTGAGAAGGACTTTGAATGATGTACAATCGGTGAGCCTGCACTTCTGCAGGGATACAGACTACAACAAATCCATCCTTATCTTTTATCTTTATTTCAAATACCATAGTTCTTGATTTCTCCCTTTCACTTTTTACACATTTTAAAAATTATTTTATTTTCTCTTAAGTCACGCTAAGATATTTGCATATGGTAAATAGGATAATTACAGACAGACTTTTATATTCATCCTTACAACTCTATAACCATAGGAAGATAAAGGCATCAGATTTCATCCTTACAACTCTGTAACCATAGGAAGAAAGAAGGCATCAGATTTCATCCTTACAACTCTATAACCATAGGAAGAAAGAAGGCATCAGATTTCATCCTTACAACTCTATAACCATAGGAGATAGAAGGCATTAGATTTCATCCTTACAACTCTAATAACCATAGGAAGATAGAAGGCATCAAATTTCATCCTTACAACTCTATAACCATAGGAAGATAGAAGGCATTAGATTTCATCTTTACAACTCTATAACCATAGGAATATAAAGGCATTAGATATAACCATAACCATAGGAAGAGTAAAGGCATTAGATATAATTATAGGAAGATAGAACTCTATAACCATAGGAAGATAGAAGGTAATAGATATAACCATTGGAAGATAGAAGGCATTAGATATAACCATAGGAAGATAGAAGGCATTAGATTTCATCCTTACAACTCTATAACCATAGGAAGATAGAAGGCATTATATATAACCATAGGAAGATGGAAGGCATTAGATATAATTATAGGAAGATAGAAGGCATTAGATATAACCATAGGAAGATAGAAGGTATTAGATATAATTGGAAGATAGAACTTAGATATAACCATAGGAAGATAGAAGGCATTAGTTTTATCCTACAACCATAACCATAGGAAGATAGAAGGCATTACAACTCCATAACCATAGGAAGATGGAAGGCATTAGATATAACCTTAGATAGGAAGACAGAAGGCATTAGATATAACCATAGGAAGATAGAAGGCATTAGATTTCATTCTTACAACTCTATATAACCATAGGAAGATAGAAGGCATTATGTTTTATCCTTACACCATATAACCAAGGAAGATAGAAGGCATTAATATAACCATAGGGAAGATAGAAGGCATTATATTTCATCCTTACAACTCTATAACCATAGGAAGATTGAAGGCATTAGATATAACCATAGGAAGATAGAAGGCATTAGATATAACCATAGGAAGATAGAAGGCATTAGATATAACCATAGGAAGATAGAAGGCATTAGATATAACCATAGGAAGATAGAAGGCATTAAATATAACCATGGGAAGATAGAAGGCATTATAGATACAACTCTAACCATAGGAAGATAGAAGGCATGAGTTTTATCCTTACAACCCTAATAACCATAGGAAGATAGAAGGCATTAGATATAACCATAGGAAGATAGAAGGCATTAGATATAACCATAGGAAGATAGAAGGCATTAGATATAACCATAGGAAGATAGAAGGCATTAGATATAACCATAGGAAGATAGAAGGCATTAGATATAACCATAGGAAGATAGAAGGCATTAGATATAACCATAGGAATAGATATAACCATATAAGGGAAGATAGAAAGCATTAGATATTAGGAAGATATATTAAATATAACCATAGGAAGATAGGACATTAGATATAACCATAGGAAGGTAGAAAGCATTAGATATAACCATAGGAAGATAGAAGGCATTAGATATAACCACAGGAAGATAGAAAGCATTAGATATAACCATAGGCAGATAGAAGGCATTAGATATAACCATAGGAAGATAGAAGACATTAGATATAACCATAGGAAGATAGAAAGCATTAGATATAGCCATAGGAAGATAGAAGGCATTAGATATAACCATAGGAAGATAGAAGGCATTAGATATAACCACAGGAAGATAGAAAGCATTAGATATAACCATAGGCAGATAGAAGGCATTAGATATAACCATAGGGAGATAAAAGGCATTAGATATAACCATAGGGAGATAGAAAGCATTAGATATAACCATAGGGAGATAGAAAGCATTAGATTTTGCAAAATTCCTCCAAACCAACATTTCAGTGTAATGAAGACAAAAGTCTTGCTGTTGGTAGGTTGCCCAAATCAACATTTCAGTGTAAGCAATGGAAAAGCAACGACTACCACTGGAAATGATTTTCTTTCATGAAAATTTTGATAACAAAATCATTTCTGTAGGACAAATTAAAAGAAAAAAATTTGGGTAAATTTTTCCGAATGAGTCAAAACACCATCTTTAAGCTCCTCTTTCTCCACCTACCTGGATCAGAGCGGGGTGGAGTGAGTTTTACTTGAAAAACTTGAGAAAATCTTTCAACTTGTTGTGCCATGAACCCATGACCTTTTGGTTGAGTGGCAGACGACACCTTACTTCTAGACCACTCCCTTTGCAAACAATAACACTTTAGATACAAGATCCATGAAAAAAGAAAAAAAGTGAATTGAATGAGTTAACTCTTTGGAACATTTTCATGGACAATGCAGTGCTGTCAACCTACTGCTGCGGATTCATATTTTTTTCTAGATTGTATAATTTTTTTGGTTTCTCCTGTCCACATGATTAAGCTTTATTAGCATTTTCAATTTGTACATTTTAAATTTTTTTATTTCTTCCTTGTTCTGGCAAAGCAATCTCCCACTTTTCCTGTTCATGGGGTTGGCAGCTCTGACGATGTTCTATTCAAACTATTGATGTTCTTTTCAAGCTATTGATGTTCTTTTCAAATTATTTATGTTCTTTTCAAATTTATTGGTGTTCTATTCAAATTATTGCAGGCAAACTACAGAAGAGAAAGTTTGAGAATGTCATGAGTTTGGACAAAGTTTCCTGGTCCTTCCGGAGGAATGTACCGCTCTCTGAAATCATGTCTATTGAAGAACTAGTGACAATCCTTGTTCAAACTGTAAGGTAGGGACAATCACAATCATTTGGTTTCCTTCCTTTTTTTGTGTGTTTATTAATGGAAATGTTTCTGTCTATTTTCCTTCTTTGTATCCCAAAAGTTTAAATCATTTTTTTACTATTGTTTCTATGTCTTTTTGCTGCAAAATGTCTTTTGAAGAATTTCCAGTTATATTTGCATCTGTCAAGTGAAGAAAATACACGTTGTATCTTTCCAAAGGAACGCATAAGTCGGACCTAGCTTTGCTAAAATGTTAACCCGAGACCTCGTGATTCCAAATCCAGCAGCGTAGTCACTCGACCTCCGACGCCCCTTATCAACTTTGACCATATATAATATATATCACCACTGCTGGCCGTTATCAGTTATCAGCAAGTATGGAAAAAAAATGTCTTCTTTCTCAAACGTTTAAAAAATGAATTTCCCGTGGTCTCTTTAATGTATCTTTCAAATTCACCGAAAGAAAATTGATTAAAAACCTTGCTCGTTCTATGCCCAGGCGTCAACATTTTCTTCAACCGTTATTCGTAAAATTCTGGCAAAGCTAGGCCAGACACTGGTTCCTTGGGAAAGACACGTACACTCATTTTCCCCACTCGACTTATGAGAAAATGGGTATCACTCGGCCAGGAGGGATTATTATCACCTGTTTAGCTTCATGCTATGGAAACCGGGATAAGCTCCGGCACTATGTGCCGTAATTGTCTAGAAGGAACTTTTGTTTGTTTCAATAGCTTTGTTGACTGGTCGAAGGGATGTATGTAGCTGTATAAAACACTTGCATATTGTTTGAATAACATCCCTTCAGAAGATATACCATCAGTTTCTCCCTGGCATTGCTATGTTTTGTTGTCTCCTGGGCAACAAAGGGGTTAATTGATAGATAGTGTTTACTTCTTCTTCTTTCTTATTAAATGGAACATGGTTTGTTCGAACTCTGAGAGAGTCCTTGAAACGGTGACAAAATTTGCTTATGGCCTTAGCTGGCTTCGTGGTCAGTTGTGAGTCCTGCGGTTTAAACCACCTTCAGCACGATCGGGTGAGCCCCATGAATTACATTGGATAAGATAAGATGAAAAACGACAATAAATGACAACTCCACCAATAAAGACACAATCACACACACTTTCGAAACAGACCAGCTCACATTTACATCTCTCTAGCGATGGACTTGTCCTAGTAGTGTATTAGGATCATTCCATTTTACAATAGGGGTGACCAATAAATGAAAGTTGTTTAATCAAGCCTACTTCATGCATAGTACAGCTGTTAGCATCGTTACTGCCAGTTGTCCAAGGCAAAGATAAAATGGACACACTCCTTTTGAAATAGACTCAACCAAATGCCTTTTGGACGTAAGCTTATGAGTCTGAACGCGTCCTTTTTCCAGTTTACTAAATGGTTAACCAATGAGAAAGAAGTTTGAAAAAGGGGTTTTAAAGATGATGAGCGTAAGGAGGAATATTTAGGCCTCTCTTGACCCGTCCTTCCTTCCCGTCAAATACTGGGCAATCGCGCTG
This sequence comes from Doris montereyensis, assembly GCA_037039925.1. Taxonomy (NCBI): domain Eukaryota; kingdom Metazoa; phylum Mollusca; class Gastropoda; order Nudibranchia; family Dorididae; genus Doris; species Doris montereyensis. The sequence continues at coordinate 124,677 of JAXRKP010000067.1, read as the reverse complement.
AGAGGTTTGTTGCAGGCAAACGGGAAATTCCAGGCGTATCGCTGAATAGAGTGCTGTAACAAACCGTCATTTACCGATCATAGCCTTACCAGGGTTAATATTTTTCATCAGCTAATCCACTTATTTTCCTTCTTTTCTAATTTTGCAGTTACAACGGGTAACATTTTAATCAACGTCGGACCTACGAAAGACGGTATGATCACTCCAATCTTTGAGGAACGTCTTCGGCAATTGGGATCCTGGCTGGCCGTCAATGGAGAAGCAATCTATGCTTCCCGACCTTGGACATATCAAAATGACACCGTCAGTCCAGATGTGTGGTGGGTCTCATAGGCTTTTTTTCTCCTGTTATTTATTGTATTTTACACCTTTTTGTGATAGGATTGGTGTGGGGAGGGGGGTACAAACAACTGTTTAACATTTCAATTCATCCGCAGTGTCGGCGTGAATCCTGGTTTTATTTATATTTGAGCGTTTAAATAACTCCTAGGTAATTGTTGCATTTACTCTCATTCCTCTTTTATTTAGTTCAATTTTCACAATGTTGATATTCGACTGGAGGTCACTTTCTGATTTTCCAAACAGAACTGAATCATCGTCAAATGAAAGCATTGATACATTTACTGGTTTGAGCTTCCACAAACCTACATTCTTTTTCTTCATTTTTGAGGATGCCTTTGCGACTGAATCCATAAATGTGATAAACAAAAGAGGACTTAGGTTACAACCCTGTCTTACTCCTATATCTACATCAAATTCTCTTCATTGCCCCCAGAACAGCTTTTGATTTCCTTGATAGCTTTCTTGAAGTCTTTGTCCAAACTCTTCCCATTGTTCCTATTCTGCTTTCCTCACTTCCTCTTTGGCGATAGTTCTTTTATTCACGTAATCTATTCTATCCTCTGGCCTCTTTGTTTGCAAGTATTTCTTCCAGGCATCCTTCTTTTCTTTGATCTTAGTCTTGACATTCTCATTCCACTGTGCCGTTCTTTTCCTATCTCCTTTAATTTGTTTCCTACCACAGACCTCTTCAGTACAACTGAGGAGTGTTTTTTTATAAATTTTCCACTTTTCTTCTATTGTTCTATCATTCAGATCCATCTGCCTTTCACTGATAATTTTTTTATCCTAGATTGGTATATCTGTTTTACTATTGGTTTATTTAGTTCCTCTATTTTGAGTTTAGTAGCTTTCTTCTCTCTCCTTTTCGGTTTGTTGTCTTCAGTCAGTAATCTCATTTTGACAATCACTAGGCGATGATCACTAAATATTTCAGCTCCTCTGTTTACTCTTGCATTCAATGTACTGTAAAAAAGGGAGCTGCAAACTATTATGTAGTCTATCATTGCACACCTGTCTTCATTTAGTCTTGTATATTTGTGGATATCTTTATGAGGAAGAAAGGTGTTTGCTATTTTTCATGTTATTCTTTAGGCAAAAATCTTGGATTTGATAATAACATTAATAATGCACATTTCTATTACGCTCTCATCCCTACAATGGTAAGGCTCTAGTCGCATACTGATACTAGAACAATTATTTCAGGCTGCCACGTACATAATCCCATCCTCAAACATCAAACAGAGATTAAAGTGAGCAATAGCACTTTTAATAGGTAGTCCAAACTGAAATCTCAAATGTAAGCAATGGAAAAACAATTGCCACCACTGGTAATTTTATATGAAAATCATTTCTGTAGGACATTATTAAACGAAATTGTGAATTTTTAAATTTTCGAAAATTTGTTAAATGTTTCAAATTGGCCAAAACACCAAACACTATATCTCGCGAAAACGATCACTCACAAAACTCATACTTCTTAAACTTGAATACATGAATACATAGAACAAGCCCAATTTTTTTCACGACTGTCTGAAAACTACAAGTACAAGATAGCTTTTTATTGATGTAGAAAATGAAAACACGGCATAATTTGTCTCTATGTACTGAATCGATGACCCCTAGCCGGCGACTGGTCAGCACCACTTACTAGATTTAATTAGAAGGCCGTGCCGTGTTTTGGTTGAGGACGCGTTAAACAAAGCTCAGTCGCGGTAAGTTGCAAATTTGAAATTTAATGACACTAGTAGTTTCTAATGCAAGATTGAATGAGCTTTCTTTTGGTGGGCTCGTTTTCTCTGAGTTTCTTACATAAGTAATAAGTGGCTCTTGGAGCATTTTAAAACTTAAATCACCACGGATGAGCTCTTAACTTTGACATCGGTGGGACTAAGGGGTATCATTGTAAAGCTTATTTTTAGCACAATCTGATTCGACCAATCAGAGCCGACTATCATTCATTGAGCTATCAGGCAAAATGAAGAAAGAGAGGTGTCTGGCTGGCTTGCTTTTCACCGGCTCGCCACTGGCTTTTCGTCTGACTACCCTCATTTACTAGAGTGTGAGAGCACATTGTATTACACGTTCCCTATGACAACACACTTGGTTGGAAAGGGCTTGAACAGATCTATCCAATGGCGTAAACCACATTATGCTACTATGCTGTATAGAGGAGAGGGGCACGGTGAATAGGACCGAAAGTTAGCAAAATCTGCGACTCGCGCCGTGGTGAATGGAAAAATGGCGCGGTTTGGACAAGCTACTTTTAGCATCAGCAGGATACAGTACAGCCCATATTCCCCGAAAACACAGAATCCGTTATTGATGACAAAATTCCAGCCAAGATTCTTTTTGGTTGTTGTACGCTTACGATATATCGAAACACATATTCCATGAACCCATTTTCTGGCCCCAAGGAGTTTGAGGAATACGGACTGTACTGTATGTTATTTTTGTATACTTGTACTTACAATATCTTCCTATTTTTTCTCAGGTATACGTCTAAAACCGACAATTTACCACCAGTGTCTATGCAATCACTTTGACATGGCCAAATGGGAAGCTCGTTCTCGGAGGACCCATCCCGACTCATTCTACGGTTGTCTCCCTTTTAGGCTTTGACTCCTTCTCCTTCTCCTACACATGGACAGCGACACACGGATTGGAAATCTCTGTGCCGCCAATTCATATCAGTAAGATGCCATGTCAGTGGGCATGGGTGTTTAAACTGACGGATATTGTAAACTGATTGCTGTCCAGCTGTGGAGAGAGAGTTTGACATTTACGGTGTGTATTGCGCTGATTAGTGTCAGAAATGTATTTTAAGATCAAAGTTTTGTCATTTCTTACTTTTGTTGGGTTTCTTCTTTATGTAGCTGCAATGTCGTTGGCTCAACATATAATATTGTCCTAACCATATGAGCAATCCGTGTATCCCTATTGGATCTAGTTTTTGACACTCTGTATCTAAAGATGGATTTATATAGTCTGTATCCCCACACAAGTGCAGGCTCGCTGACTACATCATTTATCTTAAAAACAATATAGTTTAGCCAAAGATAAAAGGACACTTATCAGTAATTTCCCTTCTTTTTTTTATTGTATACAGAAGATGCTGTAGTAGATGAATTGCTAAACTGTTATTTTAGATTTGTAATGAAATTGGCAAAAGGTGGGGGGGGGGAGGGGGCAGACAGGCTGGTGTGATAATCTCATTGAAAGATGAATCAGAATTTGACAATTTTAGTCTTGTAAATTAATGTATCAGAGCTTGAAAACAACCCATACACTGGAAGAAAGAATGGGAACTGATTAAGTAAAGGAAAGAAGAAAGTTTGAAGATAATGTTATATAATAATTTATCAGTGTTTGACAATAATTTCATGAATTGTTGTATCAGCGTTTCACAGTGTAATCTCATGAATTGATGTTTAACTGGTTTTACCATAATCTCATAAACTTATTATTCTACAAGTTATTAAATTTATTATTCTACTATTGTCTCATCATTTTATACTGTATTTAGAACGTAAATGTAATTATTGTCATCTGTTCTGCTTCACGCTCTTGAAACCGGGATGAGATCTGGCTCTATGGGCCGTAATGGCCTTGAAGGAAGGAAGGATGATCGTATAAGAAAATTATTTAAACAGGTCTATGTCCTCTATTAGGAAAAAAAATTCCATAGTTGTTTATAACTTTCGGTTCTGATAGACATGATGCGAAACATAAGGAACGACAGAAGCATGACCGATACGCAATCAAATTGTCTTGTTATATTCTTACACGATAGCGGCACTGGTAGCTCAGTCGGGAGGCCCAATTTGAATTCCCAGTCGTGGGGCAAAATTTTCTGGCCCTCTTATCAAATCAACAATGAAATGGATGGCTAGGTGTATGCAGACTCGTTGAAAGTAAAGGCGGCATGGAAAGCAATGGCAAACTACCACACACACTATGCCTTAAAGCAGTGTATTTAGATTGGTTGGTAGCACGCTTTCTTTTTCCTGGCAAGGCCATGGGTTGGTTGGTAGCACGCTTTCTTTTCCTGGCAAGGCCATGGGTGCCGACACAGAGACAGAGGTTGCGGGTTCAGTGCCCGTGGTGGCGAAGATTTTTTTCTGTCTATGCTTTGTATTTTGTCTTGTCTTTGTTCCAATAGGGCTTTGATATTAGTTAATGTCATCTCCTTCACACTGTGCCATTTGCCTAGGAAAAATAATGACTCTTATCCTGGTTGCCCTACGCTCTACGTGTTAAATGAGAATAATTCAAAGAGTGCTGAGATTCCGCGTCTCCTCCATTGTTTACTTTTTAACCGAGAATTTTTTAACAGGCACCATAAGAATAAGAAAGATTCAGAAAGTGCTCCCATGGAGGAGTTACTCCCCTATTCTACCTGTGTAACCACGCTACGGGTAAAAGGACAATTAAAATTCACCACTTGATCTGTATTTATCTTTAATGAATTAAAAAAAAAAAAAAAAAAAAAAAAAAAAAATTAGTGCCATCTGCGTGGGCACTGAAAGGTGTTGCGACTGACATTCCAATTTCTTTAGAGAAAGGAATATAGACTATCATTTATCATCAGCAGGCTTATGTTCGATGCAACAAGAGTCACCCATGTTGTCCCAAGTGAGCAAATAAATTTTCTTACCTAAGGAAGAAAACGAAAATGCCTGAAGTGGGGCTCAAACCTGGTACCTCTGGGTCACATTGCAATGCCTTTAACTTTAACCACTCAGACATCTCACCTCCACCCCCCCCCCCCCCTCCCCCTGCATAATAAATAAGCTGTATAAAAATTGTCTCCAGTTTGACACTATTTGAATTCTACACTCATTCCAAAAATATTTATAGACAGTGGCTTTACAATGTAATGTTTTAAATTTTCTTCATTTTTGCCATGTTTTCGAAAATATCGTTTTGTATGATGTAATGTTCAGAATTTGTTTAATCTTTTAGCTTCAAAACCTCCATCTTTCAAACGAGCTTGTATAACAGTAACAAGTTTGTGTAGCAATAAAGTGTGCATGTGAAGATTTAGGACCTTTTACTTTAGTGAGGCGTAGCTTTATATGAGAAAGTTGAATTTCATCAATCTCTTTACTTTACACAGATTGTTGACAAATGTATTTATTTACTTTGGAAATTATTTGCGATGTTATTTTTGGAATTCTTTACTCCAATATTTGTATTCATTTATTGTATTATTATATTGTTATTATTATTATTATTATTTATTATATATTTTGATTACTTGTATTTGTATCATGTTACGAGAACTTGCAAAATTTCTAATTCTCATGATTTGAAGTATTACAAAAAATATTTTTATATAAGGTATAGATCTTAACAGCCGCATCTGATTAATCTTTCATTTTTAACCGTTATTTCTATAATGTTGAAATAACTCTAGAATCTCCTGATTTGTGTTTTTGAGGAGCATGTTATGAAATTGATGACAACTTTGATATTAGATTTATCATTTACATCAAGATTAAGAATGTTAAAATATGGCCACCATCGCCATCATTTTCAACACTTTCAGAAAATCTTTAAGCTTTACCCAGAATAAGAATAATACAGTAGTATTAAATGCCCAGTGCTTTGGAAGCGGAGAAAACGGGCATTTTGACTAAACAGGCATTTATGGGAAAATTGGTCAGGGCAAAAAATTGAAGGCGGGATCAATGGACAGACAAGGATTCATCCAGGGTGTTTGTTGTAGAAGAGTCCTCAGTTGTGCATAAAATTGAATGCGAGAAATAGGGACACCTAGAAACCATTACGTTCTTTATAACACTTATGTGTGTGTGCACGCGGGCGGGCTGATCATTGCTCACCACAAACATCCGAAGGCACAATGGATGCGGCCGATGTAATACAAGGGGGTGGGGGGTGCACTAAAACTGTTTACATGTGGTGCGTGCCCAGTCAATGAAAAATCGACAGGTAATTTTGTGCCACTTGTTTGTAACACCATGGATTGGAAAGAACCATGGGTGGAGTCTGGAAGACTGTTCAATTCTATTTGCCTAGTGACAAACCAGTGATCCAATGGTACAGAGGCTGCACAGTACAGTGAGTGGAGTTGAGAAGAGATGACTTGTCACTGGTCATCTTTTATTGTAGTAAATTGGATAGGTATATTATGTAGGGTGGTTACAATGCGTGGTAAATTGTTGACGGGTATAAAATAGCCATATTAGCAATGCTTTTACGTTATGATTTTTTTAAAAAGAATTTTTAATCAATTTTGGATGTACTTTATGAAAATTTGGAGAAGATTATACCTGCAGTTGCGGTGCGACCGGGCACTTAGGGGAAAATTTTAGTTTTGAAACGGGCATGTAGAGAGCGATTTATATAGAAAATAGTTGATTTCAATGAGATTGCAGGCTTTTAGAAGAATCGGGCATTTAGGCGGTAAATACCCTATTATATATATATCTATAAATATTGTAATAGGGCAAATATTTCAAAGCTAGGGTAGAGTGTACTTAACCAAAACACTCTTTGCAAAGCAGCTTTGCATTTTCACTTTCCCAGTGGTAGACAATTGGAACATTACAAATTTTTGACAGTTCTAACAACAAAAAAAGGTAAAATCCAACCACTTTATACTATTTCACATTGCGATATTGAGTTTTTAAACGTTTTTAAAGTTTTTTTTTGGCCTCTCTCTATTGTAGGGTACAGTGACTTGGATGCATGTCCATTCTGAAAAGAAAGAAAATTGAATAGATAAAACCCTCATGTGATTATACAACAAGCATGGAAATTTTGTCCATGCCTCATTCAAATCAGTCTTTCTTCAGAAGCATAATATATGAAACAGTTGAGATCAATGTCTGAAATCCTCATCCAACCAAATTTTGTTTTGTTCTCATCTGACTTTGAATATTTTATCTGAAAAATAGTTGTTTTTACTTGTTATTCTAACATTCCTATGGACAAACTGCTCATATAACATACATGTGATCCTTTTTTTCTTTCTTTTTTTTTTTTTTTAGATGCTGCTGTTTTATCTTGACATACTATTAATTTTTAGTCTCTTACTCAGAGAACAATAATTCTGTGCAATTTTTTTATTTGCAAGAATACTCATTTCTGAAACATTTCCTTGGTTACTTTAAGAAAAAGCATCCAAATTTGTATATTTTGAATAAATTTTTTAATAAACGATCTTTTGAGACTTATTCTTTTTTTCTTTGATTAGGTCTGTTTTATTGTTGTTGATTCAAAGCATCATTTTGTGAGGTTCACAATTAGTTAGCAGCCTTGTGAGGTTCACAATTAGTTAGCAGCTTTGTGAGATTCACAATTAGTTAGCAGCTTTTCACAATTACTTAACAGCCTTGTGAGGTTCACAATTAGTTAACAGTCTTGTGAGGTTCACAATCAGTTAACAGCCTTGTGAGATTCACAATTAGTTAACAGCCTTGTGAGATTCACAATTAGTTAACAGCCTTGTGAGGTTCACAATTAGTTAACAGCCTTGTGAGATTCACAATTAGTTAACAGCCTTGTGAGGTTCACAATTAGTTAGCAGCCTTATGAGGTTTACAATTAGTGAGCAGCCTTATGAGGTTCACAATTAGTTAGCAGCCTTATGAGGTTCACAATTAACTAGCAGCCTTATGAGGTTCACAATTAGTTAGCAGCCTTATGAGGTTCACAATTAGTTAGCAGCCTTATGAGGTTCACAGTTAACTAGCAGCCATATGAGGTTCACAATTAGTTAGCAGCCTTATGAGGTTCACAATTAGTTAGCAGCCTTGTGAGGTTCACAATTAGTTAGCAGCCTTATGAGGTTCACAATTAGTTAGCAGCCTTGTGAGGTTCACAATTAGTTAGCAGCCTTGTGAGGTTCACAATTAGTTAGCAGCCTTATGAGGTTCACAATTAGTTAGCAGCCATATGAGGTTCACAATACAGTGGTCATGTCGTTCAAGAAGTCTCGACAGCCTCGTCTTATCGCCTCACTCATCACTGACTCAGTGACTGCCACAAACCCACTCATCAAATTCAAACACTAACGCAGGTGGACCATAGCCAATCAGGCGGCAACTCAGATACACCCAAATGTCACAGTAGACCATAGCCAATCAGGCGGCAATTCAGGTACACCCAAATGTCACAGTAGACTATAGCCAATCAGGCGGCAACTCAGGTACACCCAAATGTCACAGTAGACCATAGTCAATCAGGTGGCAACTCAGGTACACCCAAATGTCACAGTAGACCATAGTCAATCAGGTGGCAACTCAGGTACACCCAAATGTCACAGTAGACCATAGTCAATCAGGTGGCAACTCAGGTACACCCAAATGTCACAGTAGACCATAGTCAATCAGGTGGCAACTCAGGTACACCCAAATGTCACAGTAGACCATAGTCAATCAGGCGGCAACTCAGGTACACCCAAATGTCATAGTAGACTATAGCCAATGAGGCAGCAACTCAGGTACACCCAAATGTCACAGTAGACTATAGCCAATGAGGCAGCAACTCAGGTACACCCAAATGTCACAGTAGACTATAGCCAATCAGGAGGCAACTCAGGTACACCCAAATGTCACAGTAGACCATAGCCAATCAGGCGGCAACTCAGGTACACCCAAAGTCACAGTAGACCATAGCCAATCAGGCAGCAACTCAGGTACACCCAAATGTCACAGTAGACCATAGCCAATGAGGCGGCAACTCAGGTACACCCAAATGTCACAGTAGACTATAGCCAATCAGGAGGCAACTCAGATACACCCAAATGTCACAGTAGACCATAGCCAATCAGGCGGCAACTCAGGTACATCCAAATGTCACAGTAGACTATAGCCAATCAGGTCATAGCAGATACACCCAAATGTTACAACTCCCAATGATACACCCAAATGTCACAGTAGACCATAGCCAATCAGGCGGCAACTCAGGTACACCCAAATGTCACAGTAGACCATAGCCAATCAGGCAGCAACAATCACCCAAATGTCACAGTAGACCATAGCTCAGATCACACCCAAATGTCACAGTAGACCATAGCCAATCAGAGGCAACTCAGGTACACCCAAATGTCACAGTAGACCATAGCCAATCACACTCAGATACACCAAATGTCACAGTGGACCATAGCCAATCAGGCGGCAACTCAGGTACACCCAAATGTCACAGTAGACTATCAAGTACCCGGTAGCATCAATCAATTTTAATCTTAGACAGACAGTAGACATCACCTTATTCATCGCCTCCTTCATTATCTTATTCATCTTCGCCTTAGTCATCGTCTCTTTCATCGCTTTATTCATCGTCTCTTTCATCACTTTGTTTATCGCTTCCTTCATCGCCTCCTTTATCGCCTTATTCATTGCTATTCATCGTCTCAGTCACCTTCATTGCGTTCTTCGTGGCCTCCTTCATTGCCTTATGCATCGTCTCCTTCATCACCCCCATCGCCTTATTTATCGTCTCCTTCATCGCTTTATTCATCATCGCCTTATTCATCGCCTCCTTCGTCGTCTTATTCATCACCTCTGGCTCTGCCTCTGCCTGTCTGTCTCTCTGTCACTCTCTGTGTGTCTGTATCTGTCTCTCTGTCTCTGTCTGTCTGTCTATCTGTCTGTCTGTCTGTCTCTGTCTGTCTGTCTGTCTGTCTGTCTGTCTGTCTGTCTGTCTGTCTGTCTGTCTCTCTCTCTCTCTCTCTCTCTCTCTCTCTCTCTCTCTCTCTCTCTCTCTCTCTCTCTCTCTCTCTCTCTCTCTCTCTCTCTCTCTCTCTCTCTCTCTCTTCTCTCTGGCTGTCTGTCTCTCTCGATGTCTCTATTTGTTTGTCTCTATCCTTGTTTTTCTCTGTCTCTGTGTCTTTATCTTGTCTCTATTTGTTTGTCTCTATCTCTCCCTGTCCCTCTTGCTCTATCTCTCTCTCTCTCTCTCTCTCTCTCTCTCTCTCTCTCTCTCTCTCTCTCTCTCTCTCTCTCTCTCTCTCTCTCTCATTGGTCCACCTCCCTCCTCCCCTGAATAAGGCGATGAAGAGGGCGATGTCCACTGTCTATCTAAGATTAAGATTGCGTGGTGCCACCGGGCACTCTCCATTCACGTTCTCTCCGTCTCTGTCTGTCTGTCTGTCTGTCTGTCTGTCTGTCTGTCTGTCTGTCTGTCTGTCTCTCTCTCTCTCTCTCTCTCTCTCTCTCTCTCTCTCTCTCTCTCTCTCTCTCTCTCTCTCTCTCTCTCTCTCTCTCTCTCTCTCTCTCTCTCTCCTCTCACACACACATACACACACCATATGTCTGAACTGTCTGCAGTGGCGGCTCCAGCCTTTCAAATCAATGACTGGGCAAGAAGACTAGAAATAAAAAGTAGATTGCACGTATGCATGTGGCTATACTGTAAGTTGAAACTTAGATCACTCAAAACCACTATTTTCGTGAAATATATATTCATATCAAGAGCCAACCCCTTGAAAACGAATGAATCATCTTCCTTATTCCATTGTACACCCAGTGCAATGAAAGAAGAATCCTGAATGATCAGACACTTTTTCTGATCACCAATGTCTTTCAACTTCTCATCAACCAAAGAATTATTACTGGCCCATTTAACCAGTGACAATGAAGCTGCTGACATTATGCAGTTTGCCTCCTCAATCATTTTAAAGCATTCTTCAGGCGTGTTGCAGCCGGTTAGCCAATCATCCACATAAAGATTACCCTTTAGCTCTTTCACAGTTTGAGCTTCAGGATACTTATGTAAATTATGTTTCACTGTCGCATTCAAGAGAAATGGATTTGCTTTGTTATCAAAAGGAACACGATCAAACTTCATGACCTTATATCCTTCACCATTTGGCAACAAAAACCTATGCACATCTATATCTGCAGGGTCAACTCTAAGGTTCAGAAACGCCTTTTTTTTTTTTACATCAGCCATTAAAGCAACAGGCCATCTTCTGAATCTGGGATGCACAGAAATAAGGTCCGGTAAAGGCATGGCCCTGCATGAAGACAATCGTTTAAGGATACACCATTTCGACCTGGACACGATGCGTCAAACACTGGGCGTATCTTTGTCGACAAAGAAATTTTCTTTCACTACAGGATGATGAGGCAAATAATATATTGGATATACCTTATTGATTTCCTTCTTTGAGACCTCAACTATAATACTCTCCACCTCCATTTCATTAAATATCTCAAGGTATCTTTTGATAAACTGAGAGTCACCATTAATCCTTTTCATTAGTCTAGTCAATCTAAATTTAGCAATAACTTCATCAGGCTTTGATTGAATGGCCTGTTCATGTTTCCATGAGAGTTTCACCACATAATACCCATTTTCATATTTAACAGAATCTTCAAATTCATGGACAATAATTAATTCTTCATCTTTCATTTGTAATTCATCCCTGATTCCTATGGAATCTAATTCCCATGTTTTGAAATGTGGTACAGATGGATCACAACAAAGTAATTGGTGAGAAATGATACACGTGTTTTGAGTGTCATTGTTGAATGAACCTGACACTATCCAACCAAAGACTGTTTTTGTAACTGTAAGGCAATATTTGATTCAGGGATTGAAACCATATCTCCCTTCATAAGTGCCCACATAGTATTCATCCCTATCAGGATATCTATTCTCAGTGTTTCTCCATCCTGATAATTTTGACACAATTGAAAATGTTTTATAAAGGATAAGGCCTTAGCATTCAGTCCTGGTTGGTAGATAGGTGCACATATTGTTTGGATTTCAGTAGCATCTAGTTTTACAGAAGGACCATTGTTTCCCTCAAGATCTAAGGTGTAAACCTTTCTTGATTTACTTCCAATGGGTCTGCTAGACCCAAATGAGATATGTGCCATTTGAATATACGCTCTTTAAATCTTGGGTTAACAATTTTCACAACATTGCTTGTCACATAATATGTATGGTCACTTCCACTCTCAAACAGAGCATTCACACAATGTTTCTTTCCGTTTCCATCTTTCACATACATTTTCATTACTTGTAATAAAGTTTGACAACTCTTGTGGCTCAACAAACTATGATTTAAGGTAGTATTAGTATTAGGTGAGCCAGAAGAACGGTTTTGCCTTTTCGTACTATTATCCCTAGTACAAATTAAGTCATGATGACCTCCCCAACAGATCTTACATTTTTCTCCACATGACCTACTAAGGTGTTCAGTACTGAAACATGCAAAACACAATGACCTCTCCCTTATTGAACATTTTAAAAATGTAAAACATTCTTCTAGACTCCCTTTATGGTATTTTTCACCAATTACACATTTAGCTTTATAATGTGAAACAAATGTGGAAGGTGTCTTCATTTCGTTGGAATTCTTCTTTCTTTCACAACATTGTTATCTAGACCTACAAGGAGTCCAAAATTACTGTCACTTTGAAACATGTTTGAACGTTTCTTCCTCTTGGTTTCTTCGAGAAGAAACGTTAGCAGAAAATCCAAGTCACTCTCGTGGTTTTCACCTTCTCGAGCCCCTTCCATTCTTATGCCAGGCGGTAGACGTGAGAGGATTAATGGTGTTAGAACCACGCCGTATTGTGATCCCGTCACGCCCAGCGTCTCAATGCTCCGCACGTGCGACTGCAAGTTGTCGTAAACCTGCTACATGACAGATATATTTGGTTGATGAGGAAAATTCATCTGAAGCAATTCCTGTATATGAGCGAATATAATGTTTTCGGATCTTCCATAACGCTTTTTCATGATATCACATGCAATCCCAAAATTCGCTGAAGTCAAAGACAGGCCCTGCACATATTGTTTTTCCTCTCCCTTCAGAAGGGGATAACAAATATGAGTATTTGGTGATGTTTGGTAGTTCGCTGTTCCCAACTGCTGCTTCGAACTGTTCCCAGAAAGTCATCCATTCCTTTACATTTCCAGAAAACGTTGGTAAATCCAAATTGTAAGTTTACATCAGCCACCACCACGAATCCGTTCACGCTATGTATGAATTGATTTTTTCTGGTGTTGACGTTTTTAATAGAAGACGTGTTGCTTGAAGAAACAAAACATGTGCTTCGTCCCTGAAACAGGATGCAAAGTCGATTCCGAGTCTAATTCCTCTTCAGGTAGGAGGAACTCGACTTCAGTCCGGATGTCATCTAGGTGAGACAACCTTCTGATGAATTCATCAACAGTATGCTGTATTTCGTGTGAATCTGTTGGTTCCTTTTGGCACACGAGTAACAGCCTTTTTTGTTCGAGTCACCCATCCTCTAGCGGTGGTTCTTTTCTTGATGACGTCAGCAAGTTGACATGATTACACCTTGATATAGAGAACCGCTCTTGTAGCACAGCACAGCTACTCGTTCATCTAAAATGTGAGTTAAATGGCTCACACTGCCGGTAACAATGTTAATAGACTGGTCTTGGCCCCTACATTGATCGAGGTTTATATCTCAAGTCCTACAGTACATATTGAATTTATGGACAGCAGTCTGTCACTTTGTTTAATATAGACCATATTATTTATTTTCTAGTTGAAAACATAGTTAATTCACGGTCATCCAAAGATAACACGAATATACACTATTGTTGTTGTCTTCACACTAATCAATAACACACATCTTAGCGATGAATAGCACTGGGAGCCTAGTAAACTTAGTTAACTGTACAAAAACATTCCCGGAAAGGGTCAAAGGTCGTGGTATTCCCTTCTTTGAATGTACAAAAAAGTTTTGGAGCCAGGCACCAATCTAGTTCCATCCTCGAATTGGCGTGGCGTATGCTCCCCTCTGACCAACGAATTCTATTTTTATCAAGATTTTCGCCATCTAGACTTAGCCAAAGACCAGCGCTGTGATGCTGATACACACTAATGTTTGATGCACGCTTGCTCTCTCTCTGTCTCTCCCTCTGCCTGTCTGCTCTCTCTCTCTCTCTCTCTCTCTCTCTCTCTCTCTCTCTCTCTCTCTCTCTCTCTCTCTCTCTCTCTCTCTCTCTCTCTCTCTCTCTCTCTCCTCTCTCTCTCTCTCTCTCTCTCTCTCTCTCTCTCTCTCTCTCTCTCTCTCTCTCTCTCTCTCTCTCTCTCTCTCTCTCTCTCTCTCTCTCTCTCTCTCTCTCTCTCTCTCTCTCTCTCTCACACACACACACACACACACACTGTTTAAAAGTTTGCAGAGATGAAGAATCGTGAAGCAGATTTTGTCTCCAAACATCAACTTAAGTACTCTGTAATGTTATTACATTGTACATTGTATAATACGAAGGAACCACAGTGGAGTGAAGTCAAAAGGCGAAATATGACAATAAGTGACAACTCCACTAATAAAGACAGAACAAACACGTGACGTTTCGGGTATAACTCTTCGTCAGACAACAAACGAGAAATATCTAGAATCTAGATCTAAGTAATAAAATGTACTACAACGTGTTTTATGATTTATATCAGTTGTCTGAAAGTATAATATTAGGACAGTATTTTGTCGTGGCACCACCTACAATAATGGGTACGCCACGTCTCTGGACACATGTGTAATGGAAAATGCAGTGTTACTTGTGCGTAGTGTTTTGCACTGACGCACGCTTTTCGCGCTATGTCGTCATTTATCAAAATACAGCCGTTATCCTCCCAACTAGGTCTGCAATATCATATTGTGAACAGAACGTAGGAAAGTCACCAGGCGACTAGTTCTACTCCAAAGAGCTACGACACTAGATATTCGAAGTCTTCAATGAATTGAAAGCATAAAATTGAAAACGAAACCAACGTGAAAGTGTTGCGGCTCAGCAGTTCCCTACGCAAAGAGAAGGATTCGTAAGCCGTTCAAGTTCAAGCGACATTTAGTTTTATTCCTTCATTGTCAGCTTCCATGATTTCCTGCAACATTGTCAATGTGTGCGGAGATATTAATTGGGTAACACTGTAATTTATTGGACAATTTAGTAAAGTCGGTAAATTTACTAGATCTAGATCTAGACTAGATCTATATTTATTTTGGTGTCTATCAGTCTCATTGATTATTAACCTTTTGGCCTAACCATAACTGGCTAGGGGGCCAGCACTATTCGTCATAAATGGTGGGGGACTCAGTAGTCCAGAGGCAAAGTGTCAGCCTCTCAACCGAAAGGTGGGTTTGAGGTCTGCAAACGGTTGAAAACTTTTCTTGAATTTTTTTAGCAAAATCTACCCCCTTGGTCCAGGTAGGTGGATCGAGACACCTAGTCCTATCGGGGACAGACTATATTAAGGAGGTCCGTGTGCAGATCACAACACTGCACGTTAAAGATCCCTTGTTTGTTTACAGGGCAGTGCGGGCAAAATTTAAAATCCTACCAAAAATTCAGAGATAACCTTAGTTGTAAATGTGGGTAAATTAGATCAAATCAAAAGTCACACTGGATTGTGAATCTGGGCTAGATTTAGATTTACATCCTAGATCTCTAGATCTCAATAGGTATTTAAATGAATTAAGTGAATGAATTAAAGAGGACTTGTACATATTTAAAAAAAAAAAAAGTGTTACTCATTCACCTTTATTTATGAAGATTTCTTGAGTTTGATGCCTTGTCAGTGTGATACACATTTAACGTCTGTTTTGCACTTGCTGGGGTGACGTGCTTTGCTGTTGGTCAAACTTTGCTTGCGAACGAGAGTTCCAGCTCGATCAGGTAAACAATAATAGAATAATTACTAATGTAGTCAATAGGCTCCATATATCAATTTCGATCAATGCTAAAAACTCACAAATGAAACAAATGATGCAGTAATCGGAGAGAACAATTCTGCATTCTCTGGAGAAACAAAAAAATCGAGCGGCTCTCCCTTTCAAGATATAGCATCATTCAGTAACGTTAGAAGAGTAAGCCTCGAAAATTAAAATTTAAAGAAATAATTTTGTGACTGGATTTACAAGATATACAGATAATATTTTCTACCTTCTAAATCATTTTTCAATGAAAACAATGGCTGAAATAAAGACTTCACATACAAAATACATCTTGATTGACATTTTATGTGTGAAAATGAGATAGTTTCAATGTGAAACACGAATTTATAACATTTTAAATAGTTCGTTTATTTACAGTTTTCCCTTAGATTTATAGGGTAGAGAGAAAGAGAGTTGGGGCCAATGACAAATAGCATGGTTGTGCTCTGTGCCCTGTAAAATGCACTATGCTTCACGACTGTAAGTGGTGACGCATTTCGTTGATTCACAAGATGTGCCACTTTGAGATCAGTGATTCGAAAATCCGGATGTCTCGATAATCTGGACAAATAGCTTGGGACGGAGGTATTTGGACCGTCGAGACGTGACTGTACAATGCTAAAACCCATAGTAAAAGATCAAAAGGCAGACCCGGAGAAAATGGGATGAAGATACAAGAGGCACTAAATTTATAAAACAAAGAAATTTAACCTTCACAGGAAACAGAAATTATTGGGATAGGGTAGCCTGGAGAAGGATCAATTCGGGTATCTAAATCTATTCACTGGAAGGTAGAATGGGTGATAAAGAAAGAAAGAAAGATAAGATATGCTGTAAACACCTTTAAAAAAAGAGTGAGTCTGTGTACTTAAAAAAAAGTTATATTATTCATGGGGAGAAGAGAGATAAAGGTGAGAGTGAGCTTTCAGAGATACAGTGATAAGTCAGGCCTAGCCCAAGATTACTTGCAACTCTGACTCTGAGTAGTATTTGATACTCAATCTAATCTGTCCTCACGCTTCAATTGACGTCGGGCCTATATTATGAAAATAAAATCCTGTAGTGTTATTATTTTACTGACAAAATGGAATAAAATGTTATGTGATCGCGTAATTAGTAATGGTGTCGAAAGGTCTTTAAATTTGCAGTTTAATCGGCAGGATGGATAGTAGTAGTAGATGCAGTCGATACTTTCATTTCAAGTGTCAATAAATTGCAGAAAATTTGTCTCTATTTAGTACATGTAGCAGAAGTAGTAAACAAAAATATTCTAAACCTTTTTTCTCAATTCAAATTTTCTTTTAGATTTCAATATTGGCCAGACTTAAGAAAGGAGATTAATACTATATTATATCTTAATCCCAAATCTACCAATTCAGCCGTAACGGAGGAGATAGGGTACAAAGATGTCAATGTCGAAATGGTTCCCTTTTATTAGTAAAGATGAGATTTGTCCTTTAAATGATCAAATGCATGCTTCTTTCTTGTCTTTATAAATATTGGAAGCCATGAACCAATCTTTTAAGAGCTCATTTTATGTACATGATGATCTAGACAAAGATTTCTGTCTTTCTTCCTGCCTTTCAAAAAGGTCACCTCTGGTAGTATAAGTCCATTTTATGGACAACAAATTTTTTTTTCCTTTGCTATATTCTAAAGACTAGGGTTGTTATGAAAATGTAATCAGAACAACAAAAAATAGTGTTTGCAGCCCTATTCGATGATTTATTATGTTTTTTGCTTCTCCTGAAAAATTACGTCATACAGACTTAGGTGTTTCGACAGTTTCACTGACAATATATGTAATGTATGTTTAAGAAGTGTGCCAGGAACTATATTTGGTCACTTTACAGCAGTGCTGCTCATCTTGCATCTGGCAATAACTTTTGATCTCTTTCAACAGGTGTCCTGATGATAGTCCCATCTCTTGGTGATATTACAGCAACTAGGAATGTGTAGAGTCATCTAGAAGGCAGATTCAGGAAACGCCACTCATGGGAGGGGAAAAGCTGTATATTCTCTGATTTGAGGACAGACAGAAGAAAATTTTGAAAAACACATGTCAGATGAGCAGCATGAAGTACCACCTAAATCTGTTTCCAAAGTCATTTCAAAATCAGTCAACGTTTTGTCTGAATCATCTCCTTTAATAGATCTTCCAGACATGGCAACTGTAAAAGAAGAATCAAACACACGTGATTTACATCCTGCCCTTAGACCTACTGTCGGTCATCACAAAGACGATATTTTCAATGATGTAAAGCCAGATATTGCAGAGTTACCTATATCAAACGCTGCATTATGGCAACAGGAGGACCTTAGTAGCATTCCATCCTTATCAACTGCTAAACTGTCTACTAGGACCAATGTTACTGCTGGTGCCACTGTAGAAATTGTGTCATTGTTTGAATCTTCACCCATTCCTGTATCTTGTGTCAAGAATAGAGCTATGAAAAAAGATAGAGTAATTCAGTCCTCTAAAAGAAAAGAAATAGGTTTGGATCAGTCACTTGTTGATTATTTAGTATCAGAAAATACTAATGATTTAGACACAAACTATGTTGACATTAAACCACTTTGTAGTAATACCCTGTCCTCTGGGGGAATAATAAATGAAGAGTTTTCCTTAGATGATTCAACAGTGAAAGATTTCAAAATATTGCATCAAGAACAAAACCAAAGTTACAGTATGTTGTCTGATGCAATGATAACCGCTGTTGATGTGAATGCAATGCACTGCATAAGAACAAGTGAAATTAATTGCACTGATAAAAAGACAGAATACTCTGATGAACTTGTCCCAGGACAGCCAGAGAGAGTAGTAGGCCATTTAGATATAAAAACAGAATACTCTGATGAACTTGTCCCAGAACAGTCAGAGAGAGTAATATATCATTTAGATATAAAGACAGAATACTGTAATGAAATTGTCCCAGAACATTCAGAGAGAGCAGTTGGCCATTTAGATATAAAGACAGAATACTGTGATGAACTTGTCCCAGAACAGTCAGAGAGAGCAGTTGGCCATTTAGATATAAAGACAGAATACTGTGATGAACTTGTCCCAGAGCAGTCAGAGAGAGTTGTAGGCCATTTGGATACAGTGAGTTATGATGATACAAGCTGTGGCAAGATGGAAGTGGAAGATTCCATTATAACAGACTGTGACCCTGATGATTGCAATGACGTCACAGCAAAACCATTTGCATTCTCTCAGCATCAGTCAACACTTGATGAACCAAAGTTTGATGATATGGTAAGCATTGGCAGTAACCTACCTCTTGTGTTTAATATGATTGCTTCCTGTATTATAGATATATCTTTCTTTCTTCCTTTCTTTCTTTATCAGTTTCCATTCTGTCATCTGGTATAAGATGGGTTTAGATACAATACCTGAAATGATCTTTCTCCAGGTTACCCTGTCCTGACATTTTCTGCTGCCTTTTGTGAAGGTTGAATTTACTTTGCTTTAGTACCTCTGTTATATCGTCTTCCCACGTTTCCTGATGTCTGTTTTTTTGTCTTTTACCTTTGGATTTAGCATTGTATTCTGATTTAGATATTCTGTCGTACTTTGGAAAAAAACATAAAGTCGTTATGGCGTGAACATATTTTTAAAAACTTTCGATGGAGAATGGCGATGTTTAACTTCTGACAAAATTTCAGGTCTGAAATCAAATTAGTTTTTGAATTGAATAGAACGATTGAGGGAGTGAGATGCGAAACCCGCTATGCGCCGTTTTTACGTGTGGTGAGTTTTTTCAGCATCTTGGACTTTGTATGAAGAGTCTTCTGATGATGAAATCATTTTTGTTGAAAACTGACTATATCCTATTATAATTTGGCTCTAAACATGAAATTGATTGCGGTTTATTTACAACTAAGGGAAGAGAAAATGGATTTTCTCAAATCAATTTTTATGGATATAGCGGTTTTTGCATCTCACTCTCACACCCTCAATTATTTCCTTACAATAATTAAAAGTCAAATGTCGTCTGGAAAAACACATATTTCTGCAGCCTTCTCTAAAATATCACTCAAAAGTACCGATTCTCAACGCATGAACTCGTTGATAATAACGGTACTCCAAAAGAATATATATTTTTTCAAGCATGCACTGACATGATGAGCTCAGGAAGTGAGGATTGTGAAAAAGAGACAGAGATACAGTCACAGAGAGAAAGAGAGACAGACAAAGGGAGAATGTTGAAGAGAGAGAGAAAGAAAGAAAGAAATAGAGAGAGAGACAGAGAGAGAGAGAGACCTTCACAGATAGGGGCATAAAATCGCGCACAGCTCGCCCTGTTACTGCCGTCTACCACTTAGTTGCCCACCTGTGGCACTATGCCGCGGGACAAAGCCGTTTCAGCGTCATATGTCAACCCGCCATCCAGTTTCTCTCAATTAGGAGGAAGTTGCTGTCTCTCCTTCTTTACCTATTATTCCAATTGATGTTTCTACATTGTTGCCTACTCTAGCATTTAAAACTCCTGAAACCATAAGTTCTTCTTTGGATTTGAGACTGTTTGTAAATTGTTTTCAAAGATGACTTTGACTTATTTGATGGCGTCTTTGTTTGAGCCAAGCTATTGATGATTTAATTTCTCTTCCTTTTGGTTTAAATTTAATGCTTACCTCTAATACCCTTAGGCTTACAAATTTCCAACTTTCTAATAATAGCTTTGCATGTCTTTTGTGCTCTAGAAGACCTGCTCCTAACAGTTTATTGTTATAGAAAATTGTAGCTCCTGAGAATTTCTTCTCAAATATATGGTAGACCACAAGGGTTTGTGCTAGAGCCAATTGTCTTTGTCATGTACACTAGCC
The DNA here is from genome assembly GCA_037039925.1 of Doris montereyensis. Classification (NCBI taxonomy): domain Eukaryota; kingdom Metazoa; phylum Mollusca; class Gastropoda; order Nudibranchia; family Dorididae; genus Doris; species Doris montereyensis. The sequence goes on along the minus strand of JAXRKP010000067.1, from coordinate 103,840 downwards.
CATTATCTGAATACCATGTCTTTTCTTATCATTAATATACTGATGATACCCAATTCTACAATATTAATTTCAATTTTGGCTTAGACGGAATTGCCAGAAAAAGTGAAGCTTGCATTATAACTCAAACCAAGGAGTTGATGGATGCAAACAAATTGAAACGTAAACAGAAGTAATGAAAATTGGTTAAAGCGACTTTTGTCAGTCAAGTTCTGCCTGCAAGACAGCAGACTGTTATTATCTGTCACGTTTAACTCCCTTAGCCCTTTGTTAGCCAAGATCCGCCTGAAAGACAGAAGACTGTTATTTTCTGTCACGTTTAACTCTCTTAGCCCTTTGTCAGCCAAGATCTACCTGGAAGACAACAGACTGTTATTTTCTGTCCTTTTTTAACTCCCTTAGCCCTTTGTCAGCCAAGATCTGTCTGAATGACAGCAGACTGTTATTTTCTGTCCTTTTTAACTCCCTTAGCCTTTTGTCAGCCAAGATCCGCCTGGAAGACAACAGGAGACTGATCGAAGGCAGGACCACCTAGTCCCTGTGCAGATAAAAGCACCCGCCCTCTGCCTTGACAGACAATAGCAATCTGCTGCATTGCAGGCCAGTCTTTGTTGACCAAAGGTTAAGGGAGTTAATCCCGACAGAAAATCACAAACAAGGACCGATAGGGAACCTCAAGGTGGCAGCCCTGCCGTCTACCTAGAGGACAGTGGGCTAATCACCTGCCTACCCATAACTAAAAGATTCAGAGAACTAAATGTGAGGTACCCGGATTGAACTTGAGAAGACGGCCCTGAAACGAACACGGACTGTGGTTTTTGGAACATGGAATGTTAAGGCAATTAGTGGAATAAAGTCGGAATTAGCTGAAGTCTTTCGCACTTATGCCTGATCCGTACTACATGCGCTAAATTCAACCAACAATTTAAAAGCCAGCAAAATCATCTATCGCTACTTCTTCACCAGTGTCAGTCAACACAATGCACCATACTACAATGGATACCTCGACACTGCCCGGTTGATTGGAATGAGCGTGCAGAGGAACTTGCGAAAAAAAGGCTTGAGTATGCCTCAGGAGTCTCTGCCGTTGACCTTTGAAGAATAGAACAAAATCATCAAGGTAGCTGTCAGCAATCAATGGGGAGAAAATCACAGCAACTATAACCCCAAAGGCCCCATGCACCAACTTGACAGAAAGTCCCAGGTCACACTATTCAGACTCAATACTGGGCGCAACCGTCTCCATCAACTTAATATTATGTATCGCTATCTGAAAGTTGGGGAATCAGAAGGGTGTGAGTGTGGAGTGCCCCATCAGAACACTGAACATATTCTACAGCAGT
>JAXRKP010000067.1:35000-97500 GCA_037039925.1 Doris montereyensis | reverse complement strand
TAAGACGTTTGGTCACAGTGGTTACCTCAATTCTCACAAGAGAACACACACTGGAGAAAAACAGATAAAATACTAATATAAACAAAGTTTTATGGTATACCAATTTATTCTTGAACGCAAGCAATAAATTCACACAAACGCATAGGCCTCCTAGTACTACATAGTTTAGTCAGACCTTTCATTATTGAATCATGATGATTTAGGAGATTTAAACGCTAGAGTAGGCAACAATGTATAAACATCAGGAGGAGTAATAGGTAAAAAAAGGAAAGAGAAAAAGTTGGAAATTTATAAGCTCACGGCCATGAGAGGTAAATATTGAAACAAAAGGAAGAGAAATTAAATTATTAATAGCTTATGGACAAAATGAAGATGTCACCAAAGAAGAAAAAGATATCGTTGAAAACGATTTACAAATAGCTGCAAACAATCTTAAACTCACACAGGAACTAGTGGTTTAGTGGTTTTAGGAGATTTAAACGCTAGAGTGGGCAACAATGTAGAACCATCAGGAGGAGTAATAGGTAAAGAAGGAGAGACAACCACTTCTCCAAATGGAGAGAGACTAATACTTAATAGATTTTTGCCTAAAGAATATCATGAAAATAGCCAACACCTTTTTCCTCATAAAGATATCCACAAATGTACAAGAGCAAATAAAGCAGATATGAAAAGTTAATCATAGACGACATAATACTACATAATAGTTAGCAGCTCCTTTTTTTACAATACAAAGGATGCGAGAGGAGCTGAAATATTTAGTAATTATCAGCTAGTAATTGATTGCCAAAATGAGATTACTGTCTGAAGAAAACAAGCAGAAAAGGAAAGAGAAGAAAGCTACTTAACTCAAAATAGGACTAAATAAACCAATAGTAAGACAGATATTATACCAATCTAGGATTAAAAGATTTATCAGTGAAAGGCAGATGGATCTGAATGATAGCACAATATAGAAGTAAAGTGGCAAATGTATAAAGAAAGACTCTCAGTTGTGCTGAAGAGGTCTGTAGTAGGAAACAAATTAAAGGAGATAGGAAAAGACAACATGATGGAATGAGAATGTCAAGATTACGATCAAAGAAAAGAAGGATGCCTGGAAGAAAATCTTGCAAACAAAGAGACCAGAGGATAGGATGGATTACGTGAGTTAAAGAACTATCGCCAAAGAGGAAGTGAGGAAAGCAAAACAAGAACAATGGGAAGAGTTTGGACAAAGACTTCAAGAAAGCTAAAAAGGAAATCAAAAGCTGTTCTGGGGAGCAACGAAGAGCATGAGAAAGACCAAAACATACTCAATACGACAAATTAAAAATGCCAAAGAAGAAATAAGGAAAGAAGACAACAAAATCATGGAAACATGGAGAAAGTATTTTCAACAATTACATAATCCCTCCAGAACATATGCAACAATGAGTAAAGATCAATTAGTAAGAGTGACATGACAAGTAATCCAGATGAGACAGCTGAACATGTAGATATCTCAATGAAAGAACTCAAAGCAGCTATGAGAAAAGTGAAATTAGGAAAGGCCTCAGAAGCAGATCAAGTTTATCCAGAAATGATTAAAAACCAAAGGAGAGAGGTAAACAAACTACTGCAATATGTCAACAAGCATGGAAGTCAAAACAGGTGCCAGACGACTGGAATAAGGAAACGGTAGTACCAATACATAAGAAAGGATTAACTATGAAATGCTCAAACTATAGAGGGATATCACTACTTAGCACTTAGCGTACCAGGAAAAGTGTATACCAGGATACTGGAAATGAGACTAAGGAAAAGAGTAGAGAATGAGATTGAAGAGCATCAGAGTGGATTTAGACCAGGAAGAAGTGTACACTACAAGACCACACATTTGCAATTAGACAAATTATAGAACAATTCCTTGAGAGAAGCATTGACTTGCACCTGTGTGTTATTGACTTAGAAGAGACATTTGACACTGTGAGGAGGGACGAACTATGGCATTCCTTAAGGGCATATGTAGCACCTGGAATAGGCTATTTGGGTTCACAGTTTCAAAATTGAGGTTATGGCATTTCTTTCTAGTTCCACTTCCTAGCTTTATCTATAAACAATGCCCAAGTCTGAATTCCTTGTCTTTCTGTGAAAAATAGTCTTTGAAGACAATAACCGTCACCAAGTTCTTGATAAATTATCATATTTTGCCTTATTTTGAGACCTTCACAAAGCTATAACCCCTTGAATGAAATAGGATCGTCCTATACCATTACACACCTTTTCCTATGCACTGTGCTGTGTTGTTGAAACTAAACGGTCAGCGACGTCCTAAATAGTATAATATCGCTATAGTCGAGGCGAGCTTACTAATAATAAGCTCGCCTCGGCTATAGTTCATATTGTATTCAGCACTCAAGAAAGCTCACACTTCCATATATGGGCAAAGGTTACACTCCAATGCCACAAAACATCGGGACGAACAGTCGCAAAGTCTCTCCCTGTCTCTCATGGCTGGCCGTTCGGCCAGTCAACACCGCTCTTGCACGATCACGTGTACTGCTTTCATCCCACGAGCGAGACAGTCTGTCCCTCAATTGGGTCATCTTGAATGTAACAAATCATTCTTTATTGAATAATTTTATTTGATTTCAGAATATATTTATTCTATTCTATGCATCATTTTTATTATCATTTGATGCATGTTGTTTGATATCACGAGTAAAAAAAATTGTGAGCCGAAAGTTGTGTGAAACGTGTGGTATTACTGGTATGTGTTTTAGTGTTGTGAAATTTCAATTGCGTTTTTCTCGAATTGTTATTATTTATACTATTTTTTCGCTGTTTGGCCTTATTTGTACATATTTTGTCATGAAATTCCTCATGTAGATAACCATTTACTGTACAAACAAACTGTCAAAAAAATAAAATTCCTTAAAATGTCTGTTTTTTACAAAAATATTTTTGTTCATAATTATTTTGTATAATACATGTATATGCCTTATATGGCAAACTAAAAAAAAACCATAAACAACATAAATAAAATTGATACTCTGAATTTTATTTTGAGGGTTTATAGTCATTGCCTTGAACAATTTGTATATGAAGTATGGAGCGATTTGGTCATAAAGTGTTTTTAAATAGCTATATAAAATATTGTGTAAAACAAAAACCATAACTATTCAAGATGGCGGTCGTTTTCATGGCAACCAAGCACACAACACCATAAAAGTTCATGTTTCAATACACTTTTTCATGATGTCGGTATTCTCAGTCCAATTCAATGTGTTATCAATAATTATTCCTAAATACTTGTAGTACTTGTAGCTCTGTGCTCACTCAATTTCTATGCTTTTTATGGTGACTGGGGAAGGTTCAATTTTATTTTTCTGGAAATCAATTATCATTTCGCTAGTTTTTTGAAACATTTAATTCAAGGTAGTTTTGGTCGCACCAGCTTGCAAAATTGTCTACTTTACCTAAATAGTTATTGTCATTGTTATTAATGATAAGTTCGACTTCCCCAGTATCGTTCGCATATTTGTTCTCTTTCTCTCTAGTGGTAGCAATTGTTTTTGCTGTTGCTTACATTTCAGATTTCGATTTGGATTACCTACTATAAAAATGAGGAAATGCAACAAGGTAGAAAAATAAGAGATCTTAAGACAGAACCTTTTTTTTTTGAAATTTTTTTTTTCTTTTTTATAGAACTGGCCTAACTTTAGCACTAGAAAATATCTGTTTGATATCTTACTTTAATAATGATTAGAGTGATAGTGACGATTATTTTAATGGAATTTATCACGTCAGCACTAACTCGAGTGATGAAGAAGAGGTGGAATTTAGAAACAGTTATTACACCACGTTAGGCAAGTAGATCTTGAGCCTGATAGACAACTTTTAGATCTAGTATTCATTTCACGTCAGTTTTTCCAATGACATAAACACAAGAATAGCTTGAAAAAGACTGTTCATACATAATTTTTTCTTTATTTTTGTTTCTATAACCAAAATTCATGCATCTTTCCACTCTTTTCACAGTGAAAAATCACACCCATATACATAGATATATAAGAATGTCAATTGATGCCATAAACCCTTATAACTATACATTTTCTGAAAGCCCATTGCCTCAAAACTTAGACAGTAAGAAAAAAAGTTTCTAAAGAGGGCCTAAAGATTTTTATGGGCGTTTGAAATGAAAAAATTAAAAGCTTCTTCACAGTCCAACAGTAAAAGGTCAAGATCAAGGTCATCATAATTCATCCTTTTCGGCTCTCGTCACTGATGGAAAAGTATTTCCTGACTTATAAGGTTTCGTAAACTGTATGCCTCTGACATGAAATTATGCCTTGTGTTTTCATTCATCCCAACCCCTAATTGCCATAATGAACATAGCCACCACAGAAGCTTATATAGGCCAGTTCTAGGGTTAAGTATGCTATAAGCCCTGAGAGCCAAAACTGGATTTTATTATTATGAGAATTTTTTCTCTCAAAGAAGATACTAATTTTTGGATTTTAGGAATTTTCATAATACTTAAGAATACAAAAATTTTAACATGAAAAAATTAATAATACAAAAAAAATAATAATTAAAAAAATATATGTTTGCTGTATAGGAGATTTCTATATCTGCATACAGAGGTTTCATAAAAAGTCAAGAAATTTACATTTAATAATATTAGAAATATATCACGTATACATGTACAAGAGAAAATGTATTTCTACTTATATATTAAATAATCATTTTGACATAAAAGTGATTAAGGTATAAAAATACTACTTGAAAAGATTTCCCCTGTAACAAAAAAGTAAATTTAATTCAGCTGATGATCGTTTTTCTTCGAATGTCTGTGAATTCCACACGTTTACATAACATACATATATATCATATAAAAATAAAAGAGAAAGAGACAGACAGGCAAACAGATGTAATACATCAAGTACAAGTGTCAAGGTTGTTTTTTTTCACTCCTAGGTTAAAGGATTACAAATACATAAAGATTCCATTAGATAATAACATATATAATATGAAACAGAAGATGGAAATATCTATTTTCTGCATAAAACTGAAAACTTTAGATCATACGTATAAACCTGAGGTAAAAAGAAAAAATTATTTTTTTCAAAACAAAGAAAACTTATTGAATGTAGGGGGAAACCGAAAAAATATATAAATTGTATACATAGAAAAATTTTTTCTTCGTTTTACAAGGAATGTTAGTTTTTTGCCTTTATGGCACATTGGTTGGCATGTGTGTGAATGGAAGAAAGAAAAAAAAATAGACTGATATGGCACGTCTACAATCCCCACTCCATCATGATTTTCTCTGTCTGATGTCTTGCGTAGCTTAAACCAGGAACGTCATTTGGGCCAGGAGGATACATCGGAGCACAATGAGCCGTCCCTGGTAACCAAGAAAAACCAAAGAGCTTATGACACATGAGTAACTTAGAAATGAAACAAGGACGTTATAAAAACACAATTCAAAGAATAAAAAAACCCTGTTAGAAGGCTATTGATTCACCCCGCCATCTCACTCTGTTCTAGGCTGCCTGCTGAATTCCTGTCCAGTTGGTTCCCTGCATCCTTATCTGTCCGTGAGTGTCTTGCCTTCAGGGACTGTGAGGTCAGCCTGTCTTTCTTTCCTCCTGCACAGGCTCCAGGTCAGAGCTTACTGGCATGTGGTGCTGGATGCTGGTTTCCTGAGGGTGTGTCCAATCCAACCCCACTTTCTCCGCAGGATCTGTATGGCCACTGGTTTCTGTCCTGCTAGCTGCCAGCCAAAGGTTTTCATTCCTTATCTTTTCAGGCCACCTGATCTTCAAAATGCGCCTCAGACAGGTGTTGATGAATTGAATGTCTGTATTTTCCTTGTGTTTGTCCCATGTCTCACAGCCATAGAGCAGGACCGACTTCACATTTGAATTGAAGATACGGGTATCTAACTTCCAAATGAATCTCTCATGAGGCCTAGATCTTCTTAAGCATGATATACGCTGCTTGGGCCTTGCCTATCCTGGCTGTGACATCCCTGTCTGTGCCCCCATGCTTGTCAACCAGGATCTGACAGTGCAAACTAATTTTCTACCTTGCGCATGGCGGCCGGCCCATGTGGTGTCGGTGGCCGAATGGTTGTTTTTATATAGATACAACATAAAATAACTTAATTGCATTGACGGCTAACATACAGCACACATACGTATGCATACATACTTACATAAATACATACATACATACTTACACAAATACATAATACATACATACATACATACATACATACATATTTACGCATATACACATTCACACATAAATGCAAATACACACACGTACACATGCAAAAAAAAAAGATACATACATGCACATACGTGTGGGATACTAACCATTTACATAGAAAGTGTGGACGTCTGGGAGCCCAGTATCCTTTGTGATTCCAAGGGCGTGCCAGGGATCCAGAGATCCGTTGTAGAAGATAACTCTCGTCACCTGGATCCCAAGTGCTCCGTAATTGCCGTTGGTCCTCTTGACGGCATTAGCGATGAAGGTCGCGTTGAAGTCTTTGCCAAATATGTCCATGCATTGCTCAATCCAAAATCTGGAAGGGACGTGTAATGCAATGGAAACCATAACGTTAGACGTTACACAGAATCAATATCTGCAAACGATATACGATTGAAACATTATTCCAAAAGAAACATTTACAAAGTCTTTTGAGAGACCGATCCGAAAACCATCTTTTAACCCTTTCCTAACTACTGCTATTGAATGCAAAATCAGAGTTATATAAAAGTATAAATTATCTGAAAGCTTAATTTGTTCTCTAGCTTATTATAAATTTCTTCATTGAAATTGAAAGATGTTTAAGTCTCTAAAATTAAATTTAACTGAGACAGGTACACTTTTTCATCAGAGTTGCTTTCCTTTACTGAGGCACACAGACTGAATAGGAAGGGAGGGCTTGGGGACACAGACTAGAATTGTGGAGGACCCTTAGGCAGGAAAGGTTAAAATAAACTGGACTGTATCACCAAATCTAGAATACTAAACAAACTGATCAATTTTAAACACATTGATTTTATTTTTATAATATTTACAAATATTTAAGCAAGTCTTCTAATTTTTTAATGTACTTCATGTTCTACCTAGACAGTTGTGAGGAATATAAGTAATGAACACCCATCTTAAGGAAGTCTGCAGGGCTACAGCAATTCAAAATCTTCCTTGCTAAATGCGAGTTAGAAAACAGTCCTATCTGACTTACTGTAATGGAAATTCGTGGCCAAAAGGCTGCAAACGGGCGTCAGACGTCTGGTAATAACCAAACTCAGCACAAGTTTGATAAGTCCACTGCCGTGCTGGAAAAAAATAAAAGTAGACCAAATTATATACCACTGCACTACACATACATAATAAAAATACCATATTTTCCTTAATCATCGCACAGGGGATGTGAAAATACAGAAGGATGGACGTTTATCAAGGTTAAGAAAATATATCTATCAGATATCCATTAACACCCAATCATCACATAATGCCTACAACGCTCTTCTCCCTTCATGATGATGATGAAAGTTCGCGAAAACCTAATATTCCAGTAAAGCATTGAAATGAGAACATTCACAGATGGAATCGGGTTCACAAACTTTTCTCTCTTCCAGTAAAGCGATTAAAAATGAGAACCTTCACAGGTGGAACAGTGTACAACTTCCTCTTTTCCAGTAAAGCATTCATATGAGAACGTCCACAGATGGAACAGTCTACAAATTACTCTCTTCCAGTAAAGCGTTCAATATGACATTATGAGAACCTTCACAGGCGGAACAGAGTTCACAAATTCCTCTCTTCCAGTAATGCGTTCAAATGAAAACTTTCACAAGCGGAACAGTTCACAAATTCTTCTCTTCTCGTAAAGCATTGAAATGAGAAGTTCACAGGCGGAAAAGTCTACAAATTCCTCTCTTCCAGAAAAGCGTTCAAATGAAACCAGTCACAAGCTGAAAAGTCCACAAATTACTCTCTTCCAGTAAAGTGTTCAAATGAGAGAGAACCTTCACAGGCGGAACGGACCACAAATTCATCTCTCCAAGTAAAGCGTTCAAATGAGAACGTTTACAGACGGAAAGGACCATAAATTCCTCTCTTCCAGAAAATAATAGGGTAGCATCAATTACCACTGAGAAGGTAAATCCACAAGTTGTCAAGAACCACCGGAATTTGCGGTGGTTATTGACGTTCTGTGAGTTGTCATCGGGACAGCTTCGGTGGTTATTGACGTTCTGTGAGTTGTCACAGGGACACAGGGACAGTTTCGTTGTCATTAGACAGCTTATTGACATTCTGTGAGTTGTCACAGAAAAGACAGCTTCGGTGGTTATTGACATTCTGTGAGTTGTCATCAGGACAGCTTTGAGTTTTGGTTATTGACAAAATCAACAAATAGTTGTCACAGGGCAAAAGCATTTTCAGACATTTATTAACATTCTGTGAGTAAGAATAATGTCACAGTAGGTCCAATTTTTTTCAGGATGCCTGAAAGTATACTTTTTAAGTTATACCTTACTAACAAGTCAATTAGCTAAAATTAATGGGGGAAAAATAGAATTTCAAAACCTTTAAAATTTTTATTTTAACCAATCTTGTCGATCTTGGTTGTCAAGAGGAGAAGGAGCTCTATCCATGATTATTAAACATTAAAGAGAAACATAACTACAATAATGGCTTGGTTATGACATGATTTCAGTTTATTAAAATATTTAAATTTTTTCAGTAAAAAAAAAAATTATCACAAAAATTATATATGAATTTCTGTGAAAACAAAAAACGTTATGTTACAAAGTCAAATAAGGGACAATTTTATTTCAAGACTAAAAGAAAAGAAACAAAATTAAAAAAATTGGTTAGATTAAATTCTGAGTACCTGACAGTTGTCAAAATTATTTCTGTTATTTGTTTTTTAGATTTACCAGTTGTTGAAAGATTTTTTTATTAATATGCTTTCACTACTTTGGTTATTGGCATTCTGTGAGTTGTCATCAGGACAGCTTTCTGTTTTTGATTGACATTTCTGTGAGTTGATTTGACATCGGGACAGATTTGGTGGTTATTGACAATATTTTTAGAATGTTTTTCTGCTACTTACAAATTTGAAATAACTAAAGTTGATAGCATGTTTCAAAGGACAAAGATGTTTACCTACTATTCTCATATCTTCACTAACTTTATGAAAGCCACTCCTGTAAAAGAATTGTAGCTTGTCTATTGCATAAGCATTATTTTCTCCTGATTTTATTCTTCTTGTTTGAAAATCTTTTCATTCAGACTTTTGACTAATTTTGTTTCAAAGAGAGCTTCGGTGGTTGTAAATAATTAATGACACTATTTTTTGGTCATTTCAATCTGAAAGACAAGAATGATGGATAGCTGTTTCTCTATTTTTTCTCTCTCTCTCTCTTTTCAGATTCATATTCTCCCCCTTCCACTTTTTCTCTTCCCCAAACTTGGCTATTTTGATTTTTAGACTTTTCAATGACTACAATTTAACCTGCGATGGTTTGAGAACAAAAACTTCCGGAAGGTAATTTTTATTTTTGAAAAAGAGAGCTCAACAAGAAATAGGTGGTGATTTAATCAGTCCTTACCGAAAATTTTAATGATTTTAGATCTTGTGATTGACGAATCGTCGACTTTGCCACCGAAAATTTCCTCATTGTTCTCTGGCAATTGACCCTACTGTATAATAATAATAATAATAATAATATAATAATACTAATAATAAAATAATAAAAATAATAAAAATAATAATGTACATTTATGGAACGCCAACATCTCATAGATTTACAAGCTCTGGGATTATGTCTGAAGTACATAAATGTTTTGTTTCAATAACGATTTAAAGAAAAAAATAGATCTTGTGTCTTATATTGGGTTAATTTCTGTTTCCAAAGAGATGGTCAGTTAGGCAAGTACAATAGCTAAATAGCTGTCAAAGCCAAAATTTTCTTACAGGGCGTTTTTGCCTGAATAGTATATTAACTATTTAAGATATTTGTGTAAATCTTATATGTCCGTGGAGTATGGCTGTCTTTGACATCATGTTTCTTGATAATTTCTTCAACTAAGTTAGTGAATTTCTGTATTCATTTCAGATGATATATAGCTTAGTATATAGCTTAAAATTTGTATCATCACTTTTGAACTAATGTCAAGAATAAAAAGGTACAATGAATTAGATTTGACATTTCTTTCATGTTGACACTGAGATCAAAAGTCACATCTTACTGACTACCTGTCAGCCTTACGTTGACACTGAGATTAGCTCAGACTTATTGCTACATGTCAGCTGCACAAGTAGTCGTTGGTGAGACTGGGATTAGCCGTCTACCCTATTGCTGCCTGTCAGCCTGTTCAGCATTGACACTGGGATTAGCTCAGCAAATTGCTACCTGTCAGCCCTCTACAAAAACACTGGGATTTGAGTGTTTAACGCTCTATTGCTACCTGACAGTCTACGTTGATACTGGGAGATTCAGACAAAGACTTATTGGGATTAGCCTGTAGATTAAATAAGTCAATTTGGAAAAAGTGGGTTTTTCCACAGCTTACTGCAGTGCTAGATTTTAGAAGCTACCTGTCAGCCTTTCATTGACATTGTGGATTAGCCAATTATAAACAAATCAATCATAATTTACCTGTCAGCCTTAAACACAGTCACTGGGATAAATCAGACTAAGAAATATTGCTACCTGTCAGCCATAATTGACAAAAATGGGATTGCCCACAGCTTATTGCTACCTGTCAGCCCAACTTTCAGACACAGGGATTATGCCTCGATTCACGAAAAAGTGAAAAAACTACTTCTGTCAGCCTTACAGTTTAAACACTGGGATTATTTCATAAATTATTGCTTTAAATATCATGTCAGACATTACGTTGACACTGGGATTTCTGCACGCTTATTGCTCAACTGTCAAAACTGAAACAACTTGACACTGGGATTTTAGCTCACGCTAAATATTGCTACCTATCAAATCTAGCGTAAGACACTTACCTACAAGTGGGATTTGCCATTTACATCAGCTTGTTAAAATCAAAATATGAGAGCCCTGTCACCACTACCAATCTGGTCATGCACATCGTAGTAAAGTTGGACTTTTTAGATAAGACCTCATATGGAGTCATAGTTTCCGTTGAATTTAAGCCCCAAGGTTGAATTAAATGAAGTTGCCTTTTTTCCCCAGGAAAACCCTTCTTTCCTGTTAGCCTTTAAAAATCATTTTTTTGATAGTAAAGATAGAAAGAATTGTTTATACCATTGGAAAGAGTGACATTTTTTCTGTGAAATTTGATTTGTCAAATCTTTAGGACATTGATTCTAAAAAGTGAGGTTCCTCAAACCATGAATTTTCTTGCGTGTTTTGTCAGTAAAAACACATTTTTCAAAACGTTACAAAACATAACAAATATTAACACATACAAACTTGACGAAATGAAAAAGAAAGAAAACACAATGGGATCAGTCTCAAGTAGGTTTAATACTTTTTATTTTCTAATCAGTGAAGTCAAACGATTTCATGAATGACACTGACAATTTGGATAATCTCATACAATTCTTAAGTTGCTACAAGTCATGGATTAATATTCTGTGAGTTGTCACAGGGACAGCTTCGTGGTTATTGGCATTCTGTGAGTTGTCATCGATTAGCTCATTCTGTTTACAGGGACAGCCCGGTGGTTATCAGTTCTGCCTGGAGGTTCCTTAAACAAGAATTGGATAGGTCTCAAAAACTCTCTCTCATCCCTCTATCTCTCTATCCCCGTGTGTGTACAACGAGATTAACCTGCGATGGCAGATCAAAAACTTCTACCTGAAAAAGAGCCTTATAGATTAGGTGGTGATCAATAAAATTTCAACTTGATTAGGCTGTCATTATAAATTTCCAGCATTGATGGGATTAGGTATAATAATAATAATAATAATGTCAATAATAATACATAATAATAACTAATAATAATAATAATAATGTTTTATTGCTATTAGACTCAATTGATTATGTTCTCAGGATTATGTATGAAGTACATAAATGTTTTGTTTCTGCAAAGAAAAAAAATAGATCTTGTGTCAGTTTCTGGTCAAGCAACAAAGTTTTCATATTTTGTGTTATATTAACTATTTAAGATATTTGTGTAAATCGTGTCCGCCTGGCTGTCTTTGACATCATGTTTCTTAGACTAAGTTTTGGAATTTCTGTATTCATTGTCATTATAGCTTAGTATATAGTTTTGTATCATGCAACTAATGTCAAGAATAAAAAGGTGCACGTTTAGGCTTGACAACCTTACGTTGACACTGAGATTAGCTCACGCTATCAGCCTTAACACAGGAAAAGACAGTCCGCCGCCTTCGTTGATTGAAGGCGAAGGCGAACTGAACTTACGTTGACACTGAGATTAGCGCATTGGCTTGTTGTTAACACACGGAATTGCAACCTTTTATAGTGTATGGCAACTGGCGATAACACATTATCTTTTGGTTTTGCTTTGATATTGGTAAACTGATAAAATACTAAAAATATTAATGACCACAATTGAATTATTGTTTTCTATGAACTAATTAAAACGTCTATTACACCGATGCTAATTAAGTTTTAACGAAGAAAGAAAGGAAAGACTTGTCAATGTGGTATACACGAATAAAGTAATGAAATTAAATAGTATTATACGTATTGTTATCATATGACCTTAGTAACAGGGATTATTAGTTATAATCAAATAATCAAATCATTCCCACTTCGTCGACACTTTAGTGATTACTTTGGAATAAAATGAATTGTTGTGCATTTTCAGAACTATGCTCAAATTAATAAAAAATAGGTACATGTTGCACAGAATCTGGCTACCTGACGGATAAAAAAAGCCTCCCCTGTTAAATCATCAGTTCTCTGTGATTAGGAAACCACTTCATTTGAATATAAAGAGGAATCTCCCTGAAGGTTTGGAGAATTAAATGTTTTTGACAAATATATCCTTACAATATACTGGAATGAGATATTTTCTCCTCTGAAGATACTCCTTTGTCTGGCAAGTCATCAATTAACAAAAAAGTTCAGCATCAGTCAGAGGCTTTCTCATAAATCACAAGAATGACAAGACTGACTGTAATCAATGTTATCTTGTTCAACCTCTATCATCAGTTTCGTCTTGTCAATTGCATGGGTGTTGAGCACATCTTCCACAGTGATAGTGATATAGAAATTATTCCCAGCAGCCATCCTAAAATGCACAAAGTGGTGTTCTAGATTTGCACTTGTAGACTGAACATTTTCTTCCCATGTTTGGAATAACTGAAAAGAAAAAAACATACATTTTCAAATTCTCACAAAAAAGTTTCTTCTAGCCTACTGAATAATTCTAATAATAATAATAATAATAATAATAATAATAATAATAATAATAATAATAATAATAATAATAATAATAATAATAATAAATAATAATAATAATAATAGTAAAAATAATTTTAATAATAATAATAATAATAATAATAATAATAATAATAATGATAATAATAATAAAAATAATAATAATAATAATAAATAATCAAAAATAATAATAATAATAATAATAATAATAATAATAATAATAATAATAATAATAATAATAATAATAACAATAATAATAATAAATAATAATAATAATAATAATAATTCAAATATTATAATAAAAATAATAATAATAATAATAATAATAATAATAATAATAATAATAATAATAATAATAATAATAATAATAATAATAATAATGTCTTCATTGTCCTTTTTCAGACAATTTGCACTAGGGTTGCAATGCCATTTAATATTTAATCTGTGGTTTAGAAATGGGTAGGCAACTTCTTTCTGTGATTAATTCACAACATTAATTCACAAATTACAAAATCAAAGCGTAATAAGCCCAAAAAATAGCCATTTTCTAATACTTGATCTTACAAATTGAACAAAAATATAACACGATTAGAAAAAAGAATTAGATAGATCTTTAACAAGCAAATTTCACATCAAAACTTCTAGTTGAACTTCTTGTCGAATCAACATCGACTTCCAAATCCAATTTACTTTCCTCACCCACTTGTTTATCATTTAGGATTCATTCAAAATCTAATAAATACGAATAATGATAATAAAATACAATAAACCTTGTAATGTTATCCTTTTACAGATGACAGTTTGAAAATCTGTCTCTTATTGTCAAAAAGTTTGCAAAATGAATTCAATTGAAATCACAAAAGACGCGCGAACGGAACGTAATCAGATCATGCAATTCACACATGAGATACAACAAAGCAACACTCAAAATAGTGCATTTAAAAAAAAGCTTACTACACGGGTGGCCTTCATCGTTTTCCGCCTTCAATCAACGGGGACTTGAGTTCAGGCAAGGCGTCCTGTCTTGGTTTAAAGTGCCATGGGTTCGTACCCATCGGGTAGTAAGATTTTGTCAAATAAATCACCCCTTTGGCTGACCAAAGGCTAAGGGAGTTAACCCTCACAGAAAGCAACCTGCTGCCTTACAGGCAAGTCTTGGTTGACCAAAGGCTAAGGGAGTAAACCCTGATAGAAAATAACAAGGCCCGGTAGAGGGCCTCAAGGTGGCAGCACCACCATCTACCTAGGGTACAGTGGGCTAATCCCTGCTTATCCAAAACCAAACTAATTCAAAGTAATAAATATGATGAAATACTGGATTGAACTTTCAACGACGACTCTGGAAACGAACACAGACTGATTTTGGAACATGGAAGATTTCGGCAATAAATGGAAAAGAGATAGAATTAGTTGAAGAAATGGAAAAATTCAAAGTAGACATTTTGGCCATTACAGAAACAAAGAAAAAAGGACAAGGAATAGAAAATGTAGGATCAAATCATACTTGAATCTTCTCAGGAGTAGATGTCAAAGATAGAGCTAGAGCAGAAGTAGGCCTCCTAATGCATAAACGGCAAGAAAAGCTACTAGAAAGTTGGAAATTTATAAGCCCACGGCTATTACAAGTAAATATCAAATCAAAAGGAAGAGAAATTAAATTATTAATAGCTTATAAGACCAAAAGAAGATATCTTCGAAAAACAATTTACAAGCAGCCGCAGAGAATGTCAAACCCAAGCAGGAACTAATAGTTTTAGGAGATTTAAACGCTAGAGTAGGAAACAATGTAGAACCATCAGGAGGAGTAATAGGTAAAAAAGGAGAGACAACAACTTCTCCAAATGACTAATAGATTTTTGCCTAAAAAATAACATGAAAATAGCTAACACATTTTTCTTCATAAAGATATCCACAAGTATACAACAGTAAATGATAGACTACATAATAGTTAGCAGCTCCTTTTTACAGTACATTGGATGCAAGAGTAAACAGAGGAGCTGAAATATTTAGTGATCCTCACCTAGTGATAGCCAAAATCAGATTACTAACTGAAGACAACAAACAGAAAAGGAAAGAGAAAAAAAGCTACTAAACTCAAAATAGAAGAACTAAATAAACCAATAGTAACACAGATATACCAATCTAAGATAAAAAAGATTTATCAGTGAAAGATAAATAGATCTGAATGATAGCACAATAGAAGAAAAGTGGTAAATGTATAAAGAAACTCTCCTCAGTTGTACTGAAGAGGTATGTGGTACTGGTAAAACAAATTAAAGGAGATAGAAAAAGAATAACATGGTGTAATGGGAAATTCAAGATTAAGATCAAAGAAAAGAAGGATACCTGGAAGAAATACTTGCAAACAAAGAGACCAGAGGATAGGAAAGATTACGTGAGTAAAAGAACTATCACTAAAGAGAAAGTTAGGAAAGCAAAACAGGAACAAGTGGAAAGATTTTGGACAAAGACTTCAAGAAAGCTATCAAGGAAATCAAAAGCTGTTCTGGGGAGCAATGAAGAGCATGAGAAAGACAAAAGCATGCCCAATATGACAGATTAAGAATGCCAAAGGAGAAATAATGAAAGGAGACAGCGAAATTATGGAAATGTGGAGAAAGTATTTTCAACAATTACATAATCCCTCCAGAACATATGAAACAAGGAGTACAGATCAATTAGTAAGAGTTAACAATCCAGATGAGACTGCTGAAGATGTAGATATATCAATGGAAGAACTCCAAACAGCTATAAGAAAAGTGAAATTAGGAAAGGCCCCAGGAGCAGATCAAGTTTATCTAGAAATGATTAAAAACCAAGGGAGAGAGGCAGACAAACTACTACATGCAATATGGCAACAAGCTTGGAAGTCAAAACAGATGCCAGACGACTGTAAAAAGGGAATGGTAGTACCAATACACAAGAAAGGATCAACTATGAAATGCTCAAATTATAGAGGGATATCACTTCTTAGCGTACCAGGAAAAGTACATGCCAGATTCTGGAAATGAGACTAGGGAAAGAGTAGAGGATCAGATTGAAGAACACCAGAGCGGATCTAGACCAGAAAGAAGTGTACAAGACCACATATATTTACAATTAGACAAATATGGCATTCCTTAAAAGAACACAATATAGAGCAAAATTTAATGGAAGCCATTAAAAGTTTTTACAATAAACCAATATGTGCAGTGAGAGTAGCTGGAAATGTATCTAAAGAATTTGATGTAGATATAGGAGTAAGACAGGGTTGTATCCTAAGTCCTCTTTTGTTTATCACATTTATGGATTCAGTCGCAAAGGCATCCTCAAAAAATGGAGAAAATGAATGTAGGTATGTGGACGCTTAAACCAGTAAGTGTATCAATGCTTTCATTTGCTGATGATTTAGTTCTGTTTGAAAAATCGGAAAGAGACCTTCAGTCAAATATCAACATAATGAATACTGAATTAAATAAAAAAGGAATGAGAGTAAATGCAAAGAAAACCAAAACAATGCTAGTAACTAGGGAAGCTAAAACACAAAATCTTAAATTAGCCAGGGAGAAATTTAGAACAAGTTCAAAGCTACAGTTACCTAAAAGTAATGATTAACTCAGAGGGAAAAGTAAGAGAAGAAATCAGCCAGATAATTCAAAAGGAAGTGCAGTATATAACTATCTAAGAAAGGCATTTGTAGGTAAACAAAAATTTTCAACAAAAACAAAAATGGCAGCATACAATACAGTTTATTGTCCTACTCTCCTCTATGGCAGTGAAACCTGGACCTTAAACAGTAGGGAATACGGTAAAGTACAGGCAGCTGAAATGAAATATCTAAGAAGAGTAGAAAAAAAAACCTAAGACTAAAAGAGACAAAATCAGAAACACAACAATAAGACATAAAACCAAAGCAAATGGCATAAAAACTAAGATAGAAATAAATCGACTGAGATGGTTTGGGCACGTTAACAGAATGAATGACAATAGAATAGCTAAATTAGTGTACAGGGCGAAAACTCAAGGTAAAAGACCAAAAGGCAGACCTCAGAGAAAGTGGAAAGAAGATAGAGGCATTAAAGCAAAGAAATTTAACTTTCATGGAAGGAAACAGAAAATGTCAATTCGGACATCTAAACCCATACACCAGAAGGTAGAATGGGAGCTGATAAAGAAAGAGAGAAAGTCTAAGTCACAATTACGCCATTTAGAGAAAAATGCCAAAAACAATGGCATAGATGGTTTTGGGAATTCAAAGTTTCAAACAGCTAAAAATGTGATGTGTTTTCATCATATCACTTTAATACTTTTCTGGAAGCAAGATTTCCTTTTATTTCCAAGGATTATTTCTCCATCTCGTTTTCTACAAAAATAGACATAGACACACTTGAAATGACCCCTTCAGTTATAAGGTGAACTTAAGATCTTGATCTGGAACCTGCCCCACTAGAGGCGAGGTTATCACCTAGGCTTCCTGATATTCTCATCATGATCACGTTTACCTTTGCATACTGCTCAAGAGGCGAATCTTGTTTATCATCTGTCATCATAGAGCATATGACATCGATGGTAACGTTGGCATCTTTGGCACCCTAGGACATCAAAGGGAGTAAAATAAAATGTCAATAACAAAAATGTATATATTACTACCATGACAATGAAAGACATGAAGTATATTTTACAGAACCAATTTCACAGTAGAGTTAAAACAAACAACAATATTTATTAAAAACATGCATAGCGATGAGCACTTTCAGAAATATGTCTTAGAAATACAGTTGTATATCGTCTGTGAAACTGTTTAAACACTTAAGTTCTAAGACTTTCAGGAGAAGCAAAATGAGTAATCATCAAAAAAGAGCTGCAAACACTATTTTGTTATTAGCTTGTCCAAACCGCCTGTTTTTTTGTTTACCACGGCGCGAGTCGCAGATTTCGCTAATTTTCGGTTCTATTCACCTTGCCCCCTCTCCTCTATACAACGTAGTAGCGTAATATGGCTTACACCATTGGACAGATCTATTTAAGCCCTTTCCAACCATGTGTGTTGTGATAGGGAATGTGTGATACAATGTGCTCTCACACTCTAGTAAACGAGGGTGGCGAAAGCCAGTGGCGAGCCAGTGAAGAACAAGCTTGTTAGACACCCCTCTTTCTTTCTTCGCATTGCGCGATAGCTCACTGAATGATAGTCAGCTCTGTTTGAGAAAACGTTCTACCACAAGTCACATTGAATTAATGTAAACTTGATTATTTCCCCATCTTTGTGAGTATCATTTTTATTCCGCTAGCCCGTCATTTTGAACAGGTTTTATAATTAAAAAGTTGGAATAATAAATCTACCGTACACACCTACCTGCGTCACCTTAGTATCAAATATTGACCCGATTTCATAATCATGTTTAGTATCTCTCAGGGTGTGAGATGTTTGTAGTATATATATGAGTAACTGTTGATCCTCAAGTCTTTAGAATGTAGTAAATGGAAAATATCAATCAGTTGGGCACGAAGTGGACTGACATGGTTAGAGTTAAGAGTTGAGCTTTTATGAAACATCTAAACAAGTAAGTCCGCTCCTTGACTTACGAGGTTAGAGTTTCAAGGTGGGAGGAAAAACGGAAGTCTTCATTTAGATCATGTGCGTAACTGGAGTCTTTCTATTGGTCCAAGAACTCAAATATTTATAAAGACCCAAAAGAAGCGCGTTTGATCCCTTGAAAGAGAAATCTCATATCATATATATCGCTGACAAAAGGGGTTAGGGGCGGCCCCTGGTTTGGCGAATTTAGGAATTTCTTTGCATATTCGGGTAGAAATCATTTATCTACAAGTTTATAGTGAAGAAATGTCCATATGACGTATAATAAGACGCTTCAGATGGCAGACAGGTTGCCGTTCTTGTAACGGCCCCTCACTCTTTCAACAATCGGAACTAATGTAACAGGGATGTAAATCTAGGTTTAAATAGGCGGTTGTGAAAACAGACGTTTAAAGGACCAGTTTTTTGGTACAAAATATTTTGTAGGTGAGGGTAAGTAAAAAAAGTTTTTAAAATTACATTAATTACCCTAACATTGACTGAAAAGATGGCACTGAAAAACCTTTATAATGTGGCACTATATAGTCAAATCTGGCATTATGATATTTGACTGGCTGTCAACAAAAACACTCACCGATTTGCCCGTCAATGATGCGTACACATATAGGGCTAGATGAATAAAACAAAAAACTGGTTCTTTAAACCTCTATTTTCACAACAGCGCCCATTTAAACCCAGATTTACAATCCTTGTTACATTAGTTACAATGTCAGAGATTGTTGAAAGAGTGAGGGGGCCGCTACAAGAACGGCAACCTGTCTGCCATCTGAAGTGTCTTGTTTTTGTTATTTTGTTTTGATTTCTTTATTTGCCTTTTTTTTTTCGAAATGGGAGTTTTTCCACACTAACTTTCTATCTCCTCCATCATTTATGACTGATTTGTATATTATTTGGCACACTGGTTCCTCTTGTCAGTATTATTAATAGAATGGTGTCTGTTTTTTTTTATATCTTGTACATTTTTCTAGAAAAAAATTGTTATTAAAAATGCCCTACACATATTATTTGCAAAAAAAAAATGTTTTTAAAACTATCCAAAATATCTCAAATTCCCGACATCACTCTTTAGATGGTGAATGGAAAAACAATCTGCATAGGTTTTTAAGTGATTTTATTCATAACTAAGTGAGAAGATAGATTTTGAAAATTGGGTCAAAATCCAAGATGGCGCGGTTGTTTCCATGGCAACCAATGATGCTACAAAAGTTTCAATCATATAGGGTGACTATATTTTGACAGTTACCTATAGATATTTACTAAAGAAAAAGCCAAACTCAAAAGCAAAAGAAAATCACTCCCCCCCCCCCCCCCCAGTATGTGTATGTTAACCCTCATATTTTCATACTATGTATATCAGGCGACTGTCTGTCAATTAATACCAAAATAAAATAAAATGGAAGTACACCCTGGTGGACAAGTCGGACGACTCTTCAGCTTACGGGCATTAAGTCAAGTCATGTCAGTCAGTTTGTGTCGGATAATTACCTCAAAGGCCCTGTTGTCTTTGTCATACTGCACAACACCCATATAATACCACAGTTGCGCCACATCTTTAGCAGTTGACGCGTTGCGATGATTTATCACATCTTTAGCATTGTTGACGCGATGTCGTCACAAAGTCTAAAAATGATAAAAAGTCAAATTATCACAATTACAGACACACCAGATAACATTTCAGGCTACAATAATGGTTAGATTTTGTTTGAAAAAAATCTAGAAAATTTTTCAACTGTGGGTGGGGCTCGAACCCATTACCTTTTGCCTCTGGACTACCGAGTTCCCTCCAATGTGAGTGCTGATTCAAGACTCAGGGCTGTTGGCTAGCACATGGTGGTGGGTATTTCAGGACAGATATGAGGTCACCTTCATAAGCTGCTTGATCCCGACTGAACACTGTCCTCCTTTCTTTTCTTTCTTCCATATGGACCTGGATCGTTTTGAGCTCCGAGCGAACTATTTAAAATGGCGACCATCATGTAAGCTTTCCCCAGCTGGCGGACGGCTAGTTGCACTACAGATACCTGCGGTTCAATTCTATGGCAATCGAGATACCTTAGATACATTTTGTACTATAAGCCCTCCTCCCCCATTCAGTACCAAAGCTTGATTATCCCAATCTCAAGGGCATGCATGCCGCTGGTCGGTAAGTGGTAGATCCAGCCATTAATGTGGCTGAGGTTTAGCTAGCTTAGCAACCGTTGTGACGGGACAGGAGGGGGCGTGTCATTCTCGGGAGCTCCTGTTCCTGGAAATGTACTCAAAAGTGGAGGTCTAATCGGGAGATAACTATTGCACTATTTAGCAGTCTCCTGTGATTCCAATGTCCTCCAAATTAATTTAATCACTTCAATCTCCAGATGTAGATATTGTGTTGTATTATAGGGCATGGAGACTCAGTTTGTGAAACCACTTGACAACATGAGTAGAA
Organism: Doris montereyensis; assembly: GCA_037039925.1. Lineage (NCBI taxonomy): Eukaryota > Metazoa > Mollusca > Gastropoda > Nudibranchia > Dorididae > Doris > Doris montereyensis. The sequence continues at coordinate 76,112 of JAXRKP010000067.1, read as the reverse complement.
GTAACTAGAACTAGAAGGAGGAGGAGGAGGAGGAACTTTAGGAGTGGAGGGGGAGGAGGAGAAGAAGAAGAAAAAGCAAAAGAAGACAAGACTTACTGAAACATTTTCTTGAGTTCAGCCCGTCCATCAGGCGTTGACATAAGAGTTTCAATGGACTGTGTGGCCTTTGAAATATTGTCATCACACTTTGTTGATTTCTCGTAAGTCTCCAATGATCTATAGACAACCTCAAGATACTCTGTTGAGGTTCGAGAAATGATTGAGGCCTTTAAATGCTTTCCTGATAACTCAGATTTATAAACTACGAAAGCAAGTGTTGCTTTATTTCTGATCTTCTTCACAAGTAGCTAATTTAATTGTTGAGCATTGCTGTCAATGGTTTCCAATTTAATTATGGCAAATCCTTCAGGTAGAACATTGCCTCATTTGACCAGGCCAAATGTTTTGTAGCTGCAGCACTTTGCTTATTCCACATTAATTGCAACACTTGCTTAATTCCACATTTATTGCAACACTTGCTTAATTCCACATTTATTTGCAACACTTGCTTAATTCCACATTTCATTTATTACCATACTAGCTTTATTCCATGTTTATTGCCAAACTTGTTTAATTCCATATTTATTGCAACATTAGTTTTATTCCACATTCATTATAGCACTTCCTTTATTCCACATTTATTACCACACTTGCTTTATTCCATGTTTACTGCCTAACTTCCTTAATTCCACATTTATTGCAGCACTTGCTTTATTTCATGTTTATTGCCAAACTTCCTTTGTGCCACATTTGTTTTTGTTTTATTCCATATTTATTGCATCACTTGCTTTATTTCATAACTATTACAATACTTACTTTAATCCAAATTTATTGCAGCACTTGCTTTATTCCACATTTATTGCATCACTTGCTTTATTCCACATTTATTGCAGCACTTGCTTTATTCCACATTTATTGCAGCACTTGCTTTATTCCACATTTATTGCAGCACTTGCTTTATTCCACATTTATTGCATCACTTGCTTTATTCCACATTTATTGCATCACTTGCTTAATTCCACATTTATTGCAACACTTGCTTTATTCCACATTTATTGCAGCACTTGCTTTGTTCCATATTTATTGCAGCACTTGCTTTATTCCACATTTATTGCAGAACTTGCTTTATTTCACATTTATTGCAGCACTTGCTTTATTTTATTACCACATTGTTTTATTCTACATGTATTGCAGCACTTGCTTTATTCTACATTTTCTACATTTGTTGCAGCACTTGATTTATTCTTTATTCCATACTTGCTTTATTTTTATTGCAACACTTGCTTTATTCTAGATTTATTGTCATATAATTGTATCTCATATTTATTGCAGTATGCTTTATTCCACATTTACTGCAGCACTTGCTTTATTCCACATTTATTGCAGTACTTGCTGTATTCCACATTTACTGCAGCACTTGCTTTATTCCATATTTCTTGCAGCACTTGCTTTATTCCATATTTACTTGCACTTGTTTTATTTCATGTTTAAGCTGCACTTGCTTTATTCCATATTTACTGCAGCACTTGCTTTATTCCAAATTTACTGCAGCACTTGCTTTATTCCAAATTTACTGCAGCACTTGCTTTTTCCATTTCACAGTTGCTTTATTCCAAATTTACTGCAGCACTTGCTTTATTCCATATTTACTGCAGCACTTGCTTTATTTCAAATTTACTGCAGCACTTGCTTTATTCCACATTTATTGCAGCACTTGCTTCATCACACATATATAGATTATAGTTGTACCAATTGCTTTATTACACGATGATAATTCTAACTGTGGCTACATATTTCATTAACATCCGGTGGATGTTTTAAAAAAGTAACCACAGAAATATGACCACAAGGAAACAAAAAGAGAGAGTTAAAAATAGAATTGGAAAAACCTCAGCTAATTATAAACATTAAAAACACACACACACACAAAGATGAAATGGTAATATTTTAGAACAAACTAATATAAATGTATCTACGATTCAGAAAGTATTTTCTTTAAAACTGAATAATTCTGAATGGTCATGATACAAAAGTTAATACTGAGTAAGTCTTGTGAGTGACTTCACTTTATTGAACTAGAAATGAATCAAAGTTTTACTGGAGCACACTCTTCCTCACAACATCTCCGTTGTAATACTTTCAAAGCCACATTGATAGCCAAGAGCTTAGGCTGCCAGATTTGGGATGACGAGGTCTTTGATTCGAATCTTGGCAATGCTATGTCTGACGTTGTGTTCCATGGAAAGAAACATATCACATATTTCCCCACTTACCACACAATTCCACACCTATCACATATTTTCTCACTTAACACATATTTTCGAGGTAACACATATTTCCCCACTGAACACATATTTCCCCACTGAACACATATTTGCCCACTTGCCCGACTTGAAAATTGGTACCAGCATCTGCCAGGGAATAAAACTTACGACACACTAGCATCCTCTCTAGGATGGGCAATGTATCATCACCCGTTTTGCTTTTAAACTACAGAAACTGGGATAGTCTCCGGCTCCATGGGGCAGAACAGCCTTGAAGTAACTTTTTCTTTACTTACTAATCCCTCTAACAAAGATTCAATGATAAAATTCCATTCATAAAGACCAACAACAACAAATGTCCGTATATAATATCAGTGAAAGCATGGGTTCACATCTAGATCATGAAAAATAGAAAACATTGGTATTTTATTCTAAAAACAACATAAAATATCTATATCATATTATCTATAATTCTGAGTAGGTCGTTCTCTGTGTGTCAAAGGTTCTATTACCAGGCCATATTTTGCATGTAGGTGCTTAATGATCCCAAGATCAATTTCATGTCAATAATTTTTCTACCAAACCTGACATTTAATTAAGAAAAAATTCATACTAAAAATTTGAACGTTCATGCATTCAATATCGAGTACTGACTCGATCTGATAATTGTATATGCTTGTATCTATACATAAATGGAAATGTGCAAATGGTAGTTTACTGACCTTCAAAATTGACCTTGGCTTGAAGAGGAGCACTGCTAGAAATGGCTCCATAGGCCAAATGGGGATACTTCAGGCGGAACCATGCAGCCAGGGATCCTGGAAAATATAATGACAAGGGAAGAAATTAGCATTGGATTACAATAAGTTGGAAGACGTCTGCAGACGTATCAAATAGTGGGGGCAAAAGTCATAAATGATCCTGGAGGTTCATCATCACATAGTAAGACTAATCACTTTCCTATTTGTTAGCATTTGTTGACGCGCGTGGATTGATCACAGAGGGAAAGCAGGGTGGAAAAGGTCTATCTACATTTGTTTCATTGCAATGTCTCCTGTCCACCCTTGCGGTCATCTTGGGGTGAATTAAGAGCAAGATGAAAGCTGGCGTGAAAGAAGGAAAGGAAAGAAGTATGACCTACCAGCAGCACCCGCCAACTGCCCACGTCTATCTAAATCAAATCAAATCCAGAAAGCAAAGTTCAAGATATCTAATTCAAGGTTTTGTAGTCATTGGCAAGTTCATCAACCCCTGACTGTGATTTTGAGAGTTTGCTTCATATTATGAAGACTTAAGATTGCCACTATGTATGGGTGTAAACTGACAGCTTGGCAACATGCAGTAACCAATAAGAAAAGTCGAGCAACGATGAGCGTGGTTAGCTGATAGACATTTATTGCATGATTGTCAGGTTAGGAAAGAATTTTATTTAATCATGGTCATAGAGCCTTTCTTTCAGTGTTAACGTTTGCAGTTTTGTTATCTTCTATCAGTGCGATTTTTCGACCTCACAAGGGGCGTGTTCTTAGACCACTACTACTACTTAGCTGTACTCCTCCATTACAACAAATACAAAAAACAAAACAACCAAAACGAAAACAAACAAACAAAATACTGACCTGAGTAAGAACCTCCAAAGACGAGTTTTGCTTGTGTTGTACTTTTCCTGGAAGTCAATGATGATGGCCGCTGTGTCAGCCAAAGCTTGCTCACTACTGAGGTAGGCCATGTTTGGGGTCTCCATGTTTCTGTGTGTGTGTGCCAAGTGGTGTGTGTGCCAAGTTGTGTGTGTGTGTGTGTGAAGACAATTATAATATACAAGATTTAAGAAAGGATAATATAGAGACAAGAAGACAATTATAATATACAAGATTTAAGAAAGGATAATATAGACAAGATGACAATTATAATATACAAGATTTAAGAAAGGATAATATAGAGACAAGAAGACAATTATAATACACAAGATTTAAGAAAGGATAATATAGAGACAAGAAGACAATTATAATACACAAGATTTAAGAAAGGATAATATAGAGACAAGAAGACAATTATAATACACAAGATTTAAGAAAGGATAACATAGAGACAAGAAGACAATTATAATATACAAGATTTAAGAAAGGATAACATAGAGACAAGAAGACGATTATAATATACAAGATTTAAGAAAGGATAACATAGAGACAAGAAGACGATTATAATATACAAGATTTAAGAAAGGATAATATAGAGACAAGAAGACAATGTTTCAAAGCATGCATAACAGGAGGTGGGGGGGGGTTATTGTTTGATTAAAGTTTACCCTATCCACCATGTGCAGCGATCTCAGGGTGAATTAAAAGGAGAAATGGAAGTGAAAATGACAGGAGAAAAGTAGAACCTACCGTCAGCACCTACCAATCAGGAGGGGGGGATGATCAATTCAAATGAAGGAACAACATTTAAAAACTTCAATATCATTATAAAATTATTAAATTTCACACTATTGCACTTGAAAATATAAATATGGAAAATGAATTACAGAATAGGAGGAGGGCAGGGAAAGACAAGGTAAGTAGATTGAATCGATTAAGGAAGAAACAACAGAAGAACAGAGAATATTATAGTAATACAGAACGAACAAAACGGTGTGTCATAGAGAGAAGATGTAAATGGAAAACAAGGAGAAATAACTGTAAGAAGAAAGTGTAAGAAAGCAAAGTTTAATCAAGGTCATTATGGCCCATAGTCAGAGCTTATCCTGGTTTCTGTAGCGTGAGGCGTAACAGGAGATACTGATCACTTCCTGGAGAAGACGCTTGTCAGCCACATGTTTTAACTCCTAAGCTGGTGTTAGTCCCCATTTTTGCACCTGGATCAAGTGGGAAAAATAGGTGTTAAGCATCTTTCTCATGAGACACAACGTCGGACCTAGCAGCATTGCTGATTCGAACCTGTAACCTCAGATACCAAGTGCGGCAGCCTAACTACTTGGCAACCAACCCAACAAGAAACGAAAATAATTCTGGAGCTTCAAAATACACATTGTGTCTTTTTACAAACATTTCTTGCCAGTTCTAACCTAAGAGTTAGGACTCTTCGGGAATATTTGCAGAACGTCAGACGATCGAATCTCCAAGGTAGCACTGACCAGCATTGTTGAAGGCAAGAATAGGAAAGGAAAGGAGGGACAAATAAAATTTGGATTGACAACATCACAGACTGGAAATTTTTTAAAGTTTATACGATGTCATTACAAAGGCAAAAGACATGACAGGCATGAGTAGAAGTCAACAACAAGGAAAATCGTCAACATCAATGGGTAGGAAACCACCCATGGAAATTAAGTCAAGTCAAGTAAGTCAAGTCTTATCAATTCTGTCCGTTTATATTATAAATATTCTTACGGCGTAGGATGGCTCTCTCCATAGTAACGATGCTCTACAAAAACACACAGTGCATTGAAAGTTTGAGCGTAATTAATCCAGTTCCCAACAACGGCCCAGATAGGATTCAGAGGGCCCTCTCCTCCGATTTGCACAAACAAGGGACCCCTGCCGTAAAGAAAGTATCGTTGACAACATATTTCTGTGGTAAACAAAAAGAAACAAAAAAAAGAACAAATATTAAAATGATACCCGTTATAATTGTCTACACATCAAACATCACCTCCATTGTTCTTTCCGCATTCATGCCATTGGCATACACATAGCTGCCAACCTTTGCAATTTGAAAAGCAGACTCTGGCTGCACTTACTAATAAAAACTTGCAAAGTGATCCATAAAATTCCAGGAAACATTAAAAATATAACTTGAATTAACCGACCCCCTTTATTTAAAGTAAATGACAAAAGGTTCGCAGAATGCTAGTCTTTCTGGCAAAGTCAGTGTGACAGCAGTTTTGCAAAGTCTGAATGGTGTCTCCAGACTTTCGCACAAATCTCTCTGTCTCAACCATTAACTAAAGACGTCTTCAAAAAAAATTCAGTTAACCCTCACATACGCACTTTTAAGGTAAATATATATTTACAAACTCAAAGTTTTAAAAAATCGCATAAAGTACGTATTTTATGTACCGGTTGGCAGCTATGCATATTGAGCATATTATCTCTATGAAACTCTTTTGGCATTCATGTCATAACCATAACATCATATTATAAGAAAAATATTTTCTAATTAGATTTTGACATTTTATAGCCTTTTTTTTGCTATCAATTGTGTATGTTAGTCAAACATTTTTATAAAAGAATATTTACATGGTTGATTTTCTTGTTAAAAAAATATGCTATAAAAAAAAAATTGTGCCAAAGATTTGAATAAATTCAAGGTCTTCTTAGTATGGGATCTACTCCAGCTAGAAAAGAATTGGTCACTTGGACGTAAATGCTCTACAAAGTCTCTGTCTGTTATTATGGTTTTAAGATTTGGCAACCAACCCAACAAGAAAAGACAGGGTATCTCGGAAACGAAAATAATCCTAGAGCTTCAAAATACACATTGTGTCTTTTAACAAACATTTCTTGCCAGTTCTAACCAAGAGTTAGGACTCTTGGGGAATATTTGCAGAACGTCAGACGATCGAATCTCCAAGCCAGCACTGACCAGCATTGTTGAAGGCAAGAATAGGAAAGGAAAGGAGGGACAAATAAAATTTGGATTGACAACATCACAGACTGGAAAAAATTTAAGTTTATACGATGCCATTACAAAGGCAAATGACATGACAGGCATGAGTAGAAGTCAACAACAAGGAAAATCGTCAACATCAATGGGTAGGAAACCACCCATGGAAATTAAGTCAAGTTAAGTAAGTCAAGTCTTATCAATTCTGTCCATTTATATTATAAATATTCTTACCGCGTAAGACTTGGATATCATCAAGTCTTTCATTTATTTCATGTCTGTAGAGTCATGAATATAAAGGTGTTTAAATTTTTAAAAATATATTAGTTTGTTTTGTTTGTTTCTTTATATAAAACAAACCCTGCCCATCATGGCAGTGATCTCTTGGTTCAAAACTTACTACTATCCCCCTCAAATTAGTCAAATGTGTCTGGGTGGAACATTAATGAAACACTTAAACAATTTTTGGAACTTTCATATAAATATATTTGTACATATTATAAAAACACAGCCAATGTGTTAAAAATATTTAGTACTCTAGATTTGATGATAAGGTCCACTGTTTTGCAAATATCCGAAAACTGAGCTAATATCTTGAAAAACTGAAACAAAGAATCAGTCATAAGCATAAAGTTTTTACACACCAATGATATTACAATTACAGTTCACAGTTGTGACACAAGACAGCCTTTCAGGTCCCAGCTGAATGCATCACACATGACCAATCTTTCAATGTCAAATTATCTGGAACCTACTCAAAAACATGGTGAAACTACTCTTTGTCTTTAACAGACACAATATCTTTCTTTTTAGCTTTTTCAACATAACATCTTCCAAGTTTTGAAAACTTGAGCCTTTTTCTTTCTCTTTCTCTTTGTGTGCGTGCGTGTGTGCATGCATGCATATTTTTGTGTTTTGCGACAGAAGAGCTACCTGCAGCCACGTCCTGGTGTCCTCAGGGTTAAAATGATCCAAATTTTGTTTGAACCAGCCAGGCTGTGGTCCGTCTACTTGTCCAATGTTAGCGGAGTGTCCTAAATAAAATATAAGTCAAGACAAATGTCAGTATTCAAGCGCAAAATGAAAAGATAAAATGAATTTTAGCCTATATAAGTGTAACAGAACTTAAATATCTCACAACAAAGAAATTCTTGAGCTTACATGCGAAATTCTCAGATTTTCACAGTTAAAACAATTAATACTAAAATAAAAATGACAAGTTCGTTATAGTCAGCCATCATACTCAGTTTATAATTTTACAGATCAAATGCTTTTTAAATTTTTGAATGTTTATTTTGGTTTTCATCAAGTTAGCATTCTGGTTAGTCACTATAACATAGTAAGGAATCCTTTGATGGGATTACATGAAAAGAAACATAGTAAAGATTCAATTAATATCTCATGCTATTTGTTGTCTTTCTTTTCGTTGCACCTGTATGCTCATAACATTGAATTACAATTTCTTAAAAATTAGTGCCGTCCGTCCAGTGTCGCGACCGGCATTGCAATTTCGAGACAACAATGTAATATCTTTCTTTGGCTACGTGTCCCCTGCATCCTTCATGTCAACGCCTGGTGTTGGTGTTACCACTGTGTATACAGCCTCAAGGAAGTGCACAAAATCAAACATACATTGTGTGTGTGCGTATGTTTAGATTAGCTGGAGTTGACTGTGACACGTCCTGTCAGTGAGCTTGCACACACACACACATATCCCCCCCCCCTCCTCCTCCCCTTAATTTTCTGTTCTGTTGTTATTTTCCCCTCATTATAATGTCAGAATGTCTACTCTGAAGTATGTTGAGATTAATTGAATTTCAGATAGGTGAATTTGATCGGACAGCAGCTTATTTTAAGACGAGATCATCTCTATAAATTTTATTTCTCCCACGATTTCACTCAATAGGTCAGGTTTTTACTTTGTTGCTTTGTATTCGGGTGATATTTATTACACTGGTAAAGTCCATTGTGTCTATTTTTGACACAGATCACGTTCAAATGTAGAACCCTGAACTATCGCTACCTCAGACTACCTGGAACTTCTCCTTCTCCTCCTACGACAACTTACAGTTACTTCTGCTATTACCACAACTACAACTGATTATAATGATAAAAATAATGCTATGATGCAATAACGATATTTATGAGGGGGAAAAAGTTCCTTCAAGACCATTGCAGCCCATGGAGCTGGAGCATATCCTGGTTTCTATGGCGTGAAGTGGAACAGCTATGATAACAATCACCTTGTAGACAGGATGTTACTCTGATGCATATATTTACTCCCAAGCCAGTGCCCAATTGCATCTGGGTAGAGTGTGGAAAAGCATGATAAGTGACTTTCCCACGGAACACAATGAGCTTGGCTAGGATTCAACATGGGACCTCATGGCCCAAAGTCCAACTGCATAACCATTTAGCCACCAATCACACAATATTGATAACTATGACTTACTACCACAGCTATCATTATGTGGAGGTGAAGGGGGGGGGGGGGGGTGTGGGGGTAGAAAGGGAGTCTCCCCTGTTGATGACTGATGTTATTGTTATAGCTGTGCAACATGCACAGTGTTACATAACTCTTCTGTGTCACAGTCAGAGTTAATGTCCTTGTTGATGTCGTTGGTCTCTCTCATTCCTCGCCATTGTGTGCATGTGTAGATCTAGATGATACAATAAAAGTTGTAACCTTTGACTTTACTTCAAGTCATTCCTTGTTCTTCAGTATGTATGTACAAGCCCTCCGTGGTGTGGTCAGTGCTCATTAACGTCCCCCTTAATAAAAGCCAAGATAGATAGATCTAAGTCTAGATCAACATTCTGAATAAAATATAGTTCATATTCTGCTATCTTAACATTCTACTTCTATTAGTTTTTGCCATAAATAATAGATGAGAAACCACCTGGTCATTTAAAAAATTGATGATTCACTTCAGAGTCAAACGGGACATCAATTCTTATACTACTTATAAGGGGCCGATAAGTCTAGATTTATTAGACCTAGACTCGACTCTGGATCAGTTCACTTTGGAGTCAAGCGGGACATCAATTCTTATAGGGGGCCGATAAGCCTAGATTTGAACCTGGGACTGACTCTGGATCAATGGTTCCTGAGTTCCACGGAACCCTAGGAGTTAGGGGTAGGTCAGGCAATCTCATCGGTTCGGCAAATGCGAGGATATAAAGACAACACATACACTGTGTCTTGTAGTTTTTACAATCAGGGAGGGTTTAGTGAATATACGTATGAAACTTGTGAGGTTCAGTACCTCCAAGAAGATTAGAGAACCCCTGTTCTAGATAGATTTAGCTCTAGAAAGATCTAGATCTAGATCTGTCTTTTTTTTTGCTGTCTAGATTTATAACTCTAGATTTACCTGATTTGCCTAAAAATCCTCCTCTAGGTCTTCCATTGCGGAAGCGTGGAATGTACGCAAAGCTGACAGATAAAAGAAGACCCAGACATACAAAAAAGAAACTATTCTTCATGATTTTATTCTGACTTTGAAATTTTGCAAAGTTCAGACTTGGCGTTACAAAACATGACCAATGAACGATATAGCTCGAATACGATTATATTATATCAATATGAAACGATTCCAATGCCTGTCTTTAATTTTTTGGTAGATCGGGGAGTCTTTAGTCGTAAAATGAGTCATGAATGAAACAAAAAGTAAGTGAGAGAATAAACGCATAAGCTAGCAAATGAATACATAACATTATAATTCAATAGACACTGACACTTGAAGATTCATCAACTGCTGAAACTCAAACACAATCTTGATTACTGAGGCAAAACCCTGTTATGAATATGAGTATCGCCGGTTCCCTCTTTACTCCTAGTCCTAAGTCACATGATTGGGAATACGATCAGCTGGTTTCAAAGTCACATGATACATACAGGCTAAATATGACAATAAGCGACACATCGACTAATAAAGACAAAACAAACACGTGACGTTTCGGGTATAACCAAGGCCATCTATATAGTGTAGGTTATAGACGGCCTTGGTATAACCCTTCGTCATACAACAAACGAGAAATATCTAGAATCTAGATCTAAGCACTACCTAAGCCATCACACAATGTGATGTCAGAAGAAAAACAGAAAAGAGGAAGAAATAAATATAAAGACGGTGGTGATGAGAAACGTGAAGAATAGAAGAGAGAGAGAGAATGGAAGAGAGAGAGAGAGAGAATGAAAGAGAGAAATTAAGGAAGTGTGAAGAATATATATCTGGAGAATGGGAAAATAAATGTGAAGAATATATAGGAGCGAGAATAGAGAGAGAGAGAGAGAGAGAGAGAGAGAGAGAGAGAGAGAGAGAGAGAGAGAGAGAGAGAGAGAGAGAGAGAGAGAGAGAGAGAGAGAAAGAGAGAGAGGGAGAGAGAGAGAGGAGAGAGAGAGAGAGAGAGAGAGAGAGAGAGAGAGAGAGAGAGAGAGAGAGAGAGAGAGAGAGAGAGAGAGAGAGAGAGAGAGAGAGAGAGAGAGAGAGAGAGAGAGAGAGAGAGAGAGAGAAACAGGGAAGAAAGAGAGAGAGAGGTGAGTGGAAGGTTCTACATCTAGAATGAAATAAAAAATATGAAAATAAGCAAGTAATAAAAGGTGAGGAGATAGAGAGAAGGAAAGATAGAGATAGATAGATAGACATATATATATATATATATATATATATATATATATATATATATATATATATATATATATATATATATATATATATATATATATATATATAGAGAGAGAGAGAGAGAGAGAGAGAGAGAGAGAGAGAGAGAGAGAGAGAGAGAGAGAGAGAGAGAGAGAGAGAGAGAGAGAGAGAGAGAGAGAGAGAGAGAGAGAGAGAGAGAGAGAGAGAGAGAGAGAGAGAGAGAGAGAGAGAGAGAGAGAGAGAGAGAGAGAGAGAGAGAGAGAGAGAGAGAGAGAGAGAGAGAGAGAGAGAGAGAGAGAGAGAGAGAGAGAGAGAGAGAGAGAGAGAGAGAGAGAGAGAGAGAGAGAGAGAGAGAGAGAGAGAGAGAGAGAGAGAGAGAGAGAGAGAGAGAGAGAGAGAGAGAAGAGAGAGAAGAGGAAGAAGAAAGAAAGAGAGAGAGGTGTGAGTATGGGAAACAAAAACGAAAAAAGAGGATAACTATAAGACTAGATCTATATCTCACCGGGTCTAGAAAGAAAAAATGATAGAGAATGAATGAAAGGAAGTATCAATGAAGGCAAAAATTTACACTAAATGTGCGAAATGTATACAAATTGCAAATGTATCGATACAAGAATGGATAGAGTAAACGACTTATCTGAAATGCCAATTAGTGCTATATATATACTTTCTTATTTTGGTAATGAGCGACATGATAAAAGCACTCCTCTTAAATAGTAAACAATAATATCAAAGGCCTAGGCACATAACCAGGGGGAAATGATAAGTACATGTAAACAAAACAAAGGAAGTTAAGGATTAGACTACTCCCGTCCTCTCAACAGAATTAACTTCAACTACATCTAGGTCTAATCGACTTATTCATTCAACTTAAAAGCATTTAAGAATAAATCTAAAGGGACCAAGAACATTTTTGAAAACGAGGAGCTAAGGTAATGATATTATATTATAAGACTCAAAAACCTGAAAACAGTTCACGTACGCTAACGTGTTAAAGCACCGGAATTGAGGTTCAGATACATTTATATTAACATGTCTTATCGCTAACTACTAATTATGTGGCAAGTAATACACCAATGGTACGAGTAATCCATCTAAATGCTGAATGGCCAAGTGAATAATATTAATAAGAGAGGACCAGCATCAGTTAAACTAAATTAAAAAAAGAATAAAATGAATATTGAGGGGCTTTTCATGAAAGGGAAATACGTAGGGGAAAGGACTAATAATATGTAGGCTAGTCCAGAATATGTAACGGCAAATGTACAAGCCATCAAGGTGACGTTAACAATAAGGAAATGTATGTTTGAAAGGACTATACTATGGTTGTGGCAGGGGAAGGCTGAGTATCAGTTACAGTGTCTTGACCAACATGGAATTGAATATAAAATTACCATGTTTTATTGTTGTGATACTCGCAACAATATTGAAGTGAGTGATTCAGCTATAGGCCAGTGGTGAGTGTTTTCCCCTTCTACGATAAGTGCTTGTTTACAATAAACAATCGAATGTACACTTCTATGCGTTTCTTTAAAGTTGTAAAAACAATTTGAGTACTCCAGGCCTTCATTTATACATTTATAAATAAATAAGCGGCCACATTAAACAGGGGGGGGGGAGGAGGGTCAGCAACGCTTCTATGGAAATACTTGTTACATTGACCGATAATCTTATTCTGGTTCTCAAAAGTATAGTCTAAGGAATATTGAACGGGAAGTCAGGGTCATATGCCTGCTGGTCACGAAATAGAAGGCAAAATAAACCAATGACCAAGGCTGTAGCGTTGAGGAGGTTATGGGAGGTTTAATGAGTTGAGTTCACAGTAAATATGATTAGGGGATCAAGGTTTCAAAACTAAATCAAGGTCGTTTCTTATCATTTTAAAGTTACCTCTCAATTTTGTTAAAAAGTGTCACTACTGATACATTGCAATTGCATGACAACAAAATATTTGCAGGGTAACAGAATGTGAATATGATCAACTTACTCCTGGGCAATTTTCAAATACAAATCTCGCAATTCTGAAATCGTTACTTGACCCGGTGGACCAGATGCACATAGCAAATAAACAATATAAATAGTAGATCAGAAGGACATGGATGGGCGAGCAAATAAACAGAATTAAATAGTAGATCAGAAGGACATGTAGGGGTGTTATAGTCCAAGCTGATTGGCTCAAAAAGACATTGTATTCTTCGCTAGCAACAGTTTTATGGCAACGAAAGTAGGGATAAAGTTCAAACTGATTGGCTTAAAAGCATAACCTTCGTTGCTAGCAACGGTTTCACGAGGACTGGCGAGGTGGGAGGGGGGAGTCCACAGTGATGGCTCAAAGTGATCAAAACATAAACAATGAAAGAGGTGAGTGTAAAAGGGGGGGGGCGCGCAGACATTGTAGGCGGACATATACAATCAAACGCACACTCAATACAAACACTGGAAACTACTTACATCTCAGGCGTAACAGTACAGTGTCACATACATAATAATGATATTACAAACGCAGTATAACTACTGCTACCATATATACTCTTGTTATTAATCATTCCAATACTGTAAATAAAAATGCCAACATTTGTGATGATGATTATTATAATAAAAGGAGAAAAGGAGAAGGAACAGGATGTTCACCAGTAATGATAATAACTAGAAATAATAGAGTTGTGGTACATAACCTTTTACGTGTTCCTATTTTTATAACTTATTGACTGGCGTTTTTAACAATATTAATATATTATCTATTTTCTTTGTTTGAACGGAGCTAGATTGATGTACAGTCTCACATTCTATGCGAAAGTATTATAAGATTTTACATTGAGGAAATGCGGCGACGTGAAAGTGCCACCACGGCCTATCTCGGAAATACCTGAACGAGCTAAACGTCCCTGTAGTTTTACATTTTGATTCTTAGTCATAAAATGTAATTTTGTATTTTGTGAAGGTCTGTTTTCAATTCTCAAATTCTCTATAAAAAAAATTGAATGTCTCAACCTTACTACAAGTTCAAATTGATTCTTCTTTTTTTAGTTTCCTATTTCTTTCAACTCGTTCGTTGGACAGGAGAGCATCTTCATCCAGAACTAGATTAGAACATAATATAAATAGATATAGATCTCTAGATCTAGACACAGGGAGATACAATATTTTTTTTTACAAGAGTGGTATAAAAACCTCACTTATTAATTAGAATCTATGGGAACACAAGATAGTCGGACTTGAGCAATCTAGACTTCTAAAGTTCGAAAGGGTGAAAATGCAAGCATTTCGAAAGTAGACCTAGCGTTCTGCTCTCAGGCTGGCAGTGGCAATAAGTCGTGAAATGACACGCATAGGATGTCGAAGATGGCATAGCAACTAGTTTCCCACAATTCTATGATGTATATCTAAAGGAATCTAGTCATATATGTTGATTCACATGTTTAGACAGATAACATTTAAATATCTAAGTCAGCGCGTACGTCTTCTGCTGTCGCTATACAATGAATAGCACTAGATTCTAGTAACAAAAACAAAGCCGCGCAGAACTATGACCGATCCGGGAGAGCGCGCAATGCATCATGGGACAAATTGACAGGAGGAGCTTAACGCCTCATACATGACAACACCAATAAAGACAGAACAAACACATGACGTTTCGGGTAAGACCCTTCTTCCAACAGAAGTTAAGAAATAAGCATATTGAAGGACAAAAAGGATAAGAAAGAAAGAAAAAAGACAAACAGAAAAATATGGAAAGACAGCCACTGATTTATTCCAATTCTTTTGCTGTTTCTCTGAATCCGTCCCCATCCCCATTAACTCAAAGTCAGTGGCTCAATCTCCTCCTTTCCTCCTAGCCCCCCCTCTCTCTCTCTCTCTCTCTCTCTCTCTCTCTCTCTCTCTCTCTCTCTCTCTCTCTCTCTCTCTCTCTCTCTCTCTCTCCTTCTCACGCCTCTCCTCAATTACGGTATTTTCTTAAGGGAATGAAGAAAACTATCAAAAGCTTTTCAATTTTCAATGCACAGTAATTTATTTTCATCTTTGATCATGATAATTGATTCTTGTCTTTTTTATGTCTTTCTTTTTCTTTATTAGGCAGAGAGAAATTTGTTCAATGCATATGAAACAACTGTTTGCCTGAGCTTCGTTCAAGTCGTTAATAAGCGCTGGGCTATGGCACTGCTGAAAGAGGCAATCTCAAAGGTCCTTGGTCCTTGGCTGGATACGGGGAGGCGTAACCAAAGCCATGAGAGTGTTGAACACGGCAGTGCCAGTTTTAAAGCCACAAGACACAGGGCAGGCAGTCAGGCATTGAGCAGCGGTGTTGGAGCACAAGATGGCGTCAATCACGTTGTCGTCGACGTTACATTCAGCCGCGTCAGTTTGACATCTCTGGACACAGCCGTCAAAACAGGTGCAGGAAGTCTGGCAGGTGTTGGCACAGAAAGCCGAGGAGCCATCGCAGACGTTGCCAAGTCCAGGCACGATACGACACGCGCTGTCAGCGATGACACACTGGGCGTTGCAGATTCCAGAACAGGAAAGATTCAACGTGGTCATGTCGTCTGCGAAGCCACAGGCTACCAGGCAGCTCAAGAGGATAATGATGGCTTGAGACGCTGTCAGTAGTGTCAGAAGAAGAAAGAATAAATAATAATATTATTATGGACATTACACGGAGTATCTAAAAGAAAGAACCAAGAAACAGAGGAAAATGTAAACAAAACAAAAACAAACACACACACGTAATAATATATATATTTTTCAAAACTCACAACCGAATACATGTACATTGTGTACTGGTATATGAATCATGCTGTGTTGCTACTAGTCTCCCTTGTTATTGGATTTAAAATCTCAACAGCAGCAACAACAACAACAAACAAACGAAGCAAAACAAAGACATGCCAATAGACACACACAGTGTCAACTCATCTTGACTTATCCGTGCCATTTAAGTTGGCGCAACGTTTCAGGTAACAAGAAAATGTCACCAAATTTGGCCAACATTTATTGTGGTAGGGGAAGGAGAAAGAGAAGCAGGATAAGGATGATGGTGATGATAATGATGGTGATGAGGATCATGATGATGGTGGTGGTGGTGATGATAATGTTGATAATGACGGAAGCGTTGTGGGGAAACCGTAGTGTTTGTTGTAAATTGCAATCCCAACGACATTGGTTCAAAACCCTTGGCTAGTCTAGGTGGGTTTTTTTCTCTCTAGACGTTGTGCCCTTCGGAAAAGTACTTCACTCAGCTTTCTTCACTCGACTCAAGCGTGACAGATTAACCAAGCTATAGGTAGATAATGATCTTCTCAGTGTGTTAGTACGAAGCACCTAAGAGGCTGCTGTACTGTATGCTCCCCAGTGAGGTGAAAAGGACAATGAAATGACGTGCTGGGGGATATATGATGTACAGTCGGTGAGTCTCCATTCATGCGGGGATATGACTATAAATCCATCTTTATCTTTATGATGATGATGATAGTGATGATAATGATGGTGATGATGAAAAAGAAGAAGAAGAAGAAGAAGAAGAAGAAGAAGAAGAAGAAGAAGAAGAAGAAGAAGAAGAAGAAGAAGAAGAAGAAGAAGAAGAAGAAGAAGAAGAAGAAGAAGAAGAAGAAGAAGAAGAAAGAAGAAGAAGAAGAAGAAGAAGAAGAAGAAGAAGAAGAAGAAGAAGAAGAAGAAGAAGAAGAAGAAGAAGAAGAAGAAGAAGAAGAAGAAGAAGAAGAAGAAAGAAGAAGAAGAAGAAGAAGAAGAAGAAGAAGAAGAAGAAGAAGAAGAAGAAGAAGAAGAAGAAGAAGAAGAAGAAGAAGAAGAAGAAGAAGAAGAAGAAGAAGAAGAAGAAGAAGAAGAACAACAACAAAGCTACAGAGAGAAAGAGAGAGAGAGAGAGAGAGAGAGAGAGAGAGAGAGAGAGAGAGAGAGAGAGAGAGAGAGAGAGAGAGAGAGAGAGAGAGAGAGAGAGAGAGAGAGAGAGAGAGAGAGAGAGAGAGAGAGAGAGAGAGAGGAGAGAGAGAGAGAGAGAGGAGGGAGGGAGGGAGGAGAAGGAAGGAGGGAGAGAGAGAGAGAGAGAGAGAGAGAGAGAGAGAGAGAGAGAGAGAGAGAGAGAGAGAGAGAGAGAGAGAGAGGAGAGAGAGAGAGAGAGAGAGAGAGAGAGAGAGAGAGAGAGAGAGAGAGAGAGAGAGAGAGAGAGAGAGAGAGAGAGAGAGAGAAAGACAGACAGACAGACAGACAGACAGACAGACAGACAGACAGACAGAGACAGAGAGAGAGACAGAGAGAGTCAGGTGTGTATATAAGAATAGATTGAAGACTAGAACAAGAAATGGGATAGAAGAGATGAAAAGAAGTATTGTGGTACAAAAAAAAAAACACTAACGCTGTGAAAAGTAGACCTATACACATGCTAGGATTAGATGAAAAAGTAAGATGCGGGAATAATTACATTGTGTGGAACTTACATTTCATGATGAAGAAATTACTTCTCTTCTTGAACTGTTGAACAACTGTTGAACACAAAGTGATGTCTGTGAGTTCTGTTGGCAACGAAATATTTTATATACACGTAGACCTAGGTCTTACGTAGACTAATACAAAATTCTATTTGAATATGAAATTGTTTTTCATGGTGTCGTATGTTCTCTTATTTACATGGTACCTGACGTAACTTAAGGAATAAAGTTACCTTTGAATAGATTCATCGAACACCCACTCACATAACACACTCATCTTGAATTCATGTTTTCGTTATTCTGTTGAAGTCATCCGAAATGGTTATCGTGCTTTTGTTATTAAAATCATGTTAACATCAGCTGTCGAAGGGATTATAAAAATGATAATTATGGTTTTGATATTGACACAGTTGCTTTGACATGTAGATCTAGACCTACCTTACGAGAAAGGCTGACATTATTATCTTTGCTTACCTGGCTATTTCCTGAATCAGGCGTCACACAATGTGATGTCAGAAGAAAAACCATTCAGGATGTCTATTTATAATTTTATCATTCTTTCACTTTTCTGTCCCTCCTGCGAGCCAGTAGCAAAATGAGTAGATCTAGATAGGTCTATTCAGACTTGGTGATAATAAAGGCGACGGGGAAAGCAATGGTAAACTACCAGTTATGCCGTATGCCACCACAATCCCCCGCCCTCGATTTAAAAATAAAATAAAACTACTTATGAGTACTCTACGCTCAAATCTGAATTATGAGACATTTTTCTTTTGTTTTCGTCGTTTATTTTTTTACACTTTATTCACAAATAACAAAGCTCGCATTTCATCAACACATTATGTGAAAATATTATGTCAACCATTTTGAAAATGAAAAAAAAAAATCAATTCTTCAAACATTATCAACTCATATCTCTATCAAAGTCAACTTGCTTTGAATGAATACATTCACAACTAGATCTATACAGAAATGACATCCATTAGGAGGAATCAACAAACCATGGCATATTGATAAACTGTCTGACCATACCTCAGACTAAAAAAATCAGTAATATTTGACGCATTACAATGTTCATACTTCATACATACAAAGGGTATCATATTATAATCGACATGGACCAGTGTTTTGTTGTTGCTCAACATTTTGGTTGCCATGGTAGCGACGGCCATATTGGATTATATATTTTTTCTCTCCAAATCGCTATTTAACTCAAGATGCAATTATCCAAAGTCAACCAACTTTGAGATAAAGAAAGTAGAAAGACATGTCAGGGTTGCATTTGTCCATTCCAGTCACACAATGTCACCCTTACTTTGTATGTATGAAGTATGACCATTAAATGTCAAATATTAATGATTTTGGTATCAGGTGTAGCCCCCCCCCTCCTCACACCACCACCACCACCACCTCCACCAGGTAATCGGTTAAACGGATAGTAGGTGAAATTCGAAACGACTTTAAGTTAAAAAAAAAGCTTTTTCGAACTCTTGACGATACTATCACTTAGGTCTTTTTTTTTCGAAATAAGCCGACAAAAAACGAAAATACGAGGTTTTAAAAACACGGCGGCATGTATGGGTAGCTCTCTTTGATGATCATAAACGGTCAAGGTATACTTGACGAGCGTGTGTCCGTCTCTTAACATCTTCTATATTGCATGCAGTTTCACCATGCTAAATTTCTTAGCTATTATCAGAAAACAAAATTTCTTTAAGAAAAAAAGTAATTACTAAATTTACATTCAATAATTCAAGAAACTGATTTCGTCGAATTTTCTGTAAACTCAAATGGGACTTAGTTGTGTGTAAACGTACATGGGACTTGTTTATATATTAACACACGTGGTACTTGTTTATGTATAAACACATGTGGGACTTGTTTATGTATAAACATACGTGGTGCTTGTATATGTATAAACACATGTGGGACTTGTTTATGTATAAACACATGTGGTGCTTGTTTATGTATAAACATGGGACTTGTATTGTTTATGTATGAACACATGTACGTTTAGTACTTGTTTATGTATGAACATACGTGGTACTTGTTTATGTATAAACATAACACATGTGGGACTTGTTTATGTATGAACACATGTGGTACTTGTTTATATATAAACATACGTGGTACTTGTTTATGTATAAACATACGTGGGACTTGTTTATGTATAAACATACGTGGTATTTGTTTATATATAAACATACGCATAAACATACGTGGACTTGTTTATGTATAAACATACGTGGTACTTGTTTATGTATAAACACATGTGTGACTTGTTTATGTATAAACATACGTGGTACTTGTTTATGTATAAACATACGTGGGATTGTTTATGTATAAACATACGTGGTACTTGTTTATGTATACACAGACGTGGGACTTGCTTATGTATAAAATACGTGGTACTTGTTTATGTATAAACATATGTGGTACTTGTTTATGTATAAACATACGTGGTACTTGTTTATGTATAAACATACGTGGTGCTTGTTTATGTATAAACATATCACTTGTTTATGTATAAACACATGTGTGACTTGTTTATGTATAAACACATGTGTGACTTGTTTATGCATAAACATACGTGGGACTTGTTTATGTATAAACATATGTATAAAAACAGACCCAGGACTTGTTTATGTATAAACATACGTTTATGTATAAACTTGATTATATATAAACACATGTGGTACTTGTTTATGTATGAACATACGTGGTACTTGTTTATGTATAAACATATGTGGTACTTGTTTATGCATGAACATACGTGGAACTTGTTTATGTATAAACATACGTGGTACTTTTTTATGTATTAACATACATGGGACTTGTTTATGCATAAACATGCGTGGTACTTGTTTATGTATAAACATATGTGGGACTTGTTTATGTATAAACAGACTTGGGACTTGTTTATGTATAAACATACGTGGTACTTGTTTATGTATAAACACACGTGGAACTTGTTTATGTATAAACACACGTGGGACTTGTTTATGTATAAAAACATGTGGGACCTGTTTATGTATAAACACATGTGGGACTTGTTTATGTGTAAACTTACATTGGACTTGTTAATGTGTAAACGTACGTATGACTTGTTTATGTGTTAACACACGTGGGACTTGCTTATGTGTAAACTTGACTTGTTTATGTGTAAACATACATGGGATTTGTTTATGACTTGTTTATGTGTAAACATACATGGGATTTGTTTATGTGTAAATGTTTGTTTATGTATGACTTATTTATGTGTAAATGTATGTATGACTTGTTTAATGTGTAAAGATATGTGAAACTTGTTTGTGTGTAAACATATGTTATTAGTGGAAGTTGTTTATGTGTAACTGTATGTATGACTTATTCATGTGTAAACGTACATGGAACTTGTTTATGTGCATACGTACGTATCACTGGTTTATGTGTAAACGTACGTATGACTTGTTTATGTGTAAACATATGTGGGACTTGTTTAAGTGTTAACGTATGTATGACTTGTTTATGTGTAAATGTACATGGTATTTGTTTATGTGTAAACATATGTGTGACTTGTTTATGTGTAAACTTACGCATCACTTATTTATGTGTAAACATACGTGGGACTTGTTTATATGTAAACATACGTGGAACTTGTTTAAGTGTAAACGTACATATGACTTGTTTATGTGTAAACATATGTGTGACTTGTTTATGTGTAAACTTATGTGTGACTTGTTTATGTCTAAACGTATGTGGGACTTGTCTATGTGTAAACGTACAAGGATCTTGTCTATGGGTAAACGTCCATGGGACTTGTTCGTGTGCAATCGTATGTAGGAATTGTTTATTGGTAAATGCGCATGGGATGTTCAACCGTAAACATACAAGGGTTGTGTTTATGAGTTAACGTAAATTGGGCTTGTTTATCTGTAAAAGTATGTCGAAATTGTTCATGTCTAGATGTACATGAGCCTTGTTTATGTGTAAATGTATGTTTGGCTTGTTTGTATGTAAACATATATGGAACTTGTTTACGTGTAAACGTAAGAGAGACTTGATCATGTGATAACAAACGTGAAACGTTTTTATGTATAACCATACATGGAATTTGTTGTTGTGCAAATGTTTGAGGGATTTTTATTGTGTAAATTTAATTGGGACTTGTTTATGTGTTAGCGCACATGGACTTTTTTTGTGTGTAAACGTACGAGGGATTGGTTTGTGTGTAAACTTTCGAGGGATTTGTTTTTGCGTAAACTTACAAGGGATTTGTTTGTGTGTAAACTTACGAGGATTTGTTTGTGTGTAAACTTACGAGGGATTTGTTTGTGTGTAAACTTTCGAGGGATTTGTTTTTGCGTAAACTTACAAGTAATACAAGGGATTTGTTTGTGTGTAAACTTACGAGGGATTTGTTTGTGTGTAAACTTACGAGGGATTTGTTTGTGTGTAAACTTACAAGGGAGTTGTTTGTGTGTAAATGTACGAGTGACTTGTTCACGTGTAGAAGTATGTGGGACTTGATTATGTGTAAATGTACTTGGTACTTGTTTACATGTAGACATATGCAGGACTTGTTTATGTGTAAACGTTCATGGGACTTGTTTATGCGTAAACGTCCATGGTACTTGGCAATGTATAAATGTGCACACTGCAAAGATCTATTTATGTGTCAATGTAAACATATGCGCTTAATTATGTATAAACCATTAAACGTATGTGAAACTTGTTAATGTGTCAACACACGAGGGACTTGTTTATGTGTAAACGTACACGAGACTTGCTTATTGGTAAATATATGTGAGAATTGTTTTTGTGTAAACGTTCGATGATTTTGTTTATCTATAAACGTACATGGGACTTGTTTATGTTTAAACGCACATGGGATTTGTTTATCACTCATTATCAGTAAACTTTATGTGGGACTTGGGTGTGTTTAAATGTATGAAGATCTTGTTCATGTTTAAACGTATACGGGACTTGATTATAAAAAACTATGTAAATGTACACAAATTTTTTTTTTAGGTGTAGATTTACGCTCAACTTGTTTGTTCTTCTAGACCTACGAGGGACTTGATTATGTGGATCTTATTTATGCAGTATAATAAACTAGGCAGAACTTGATTATGTAAACATACAAGGGACTGTTCACATGCAAACAAAGGGGCGACTTGTTTATGTTTAGACTTACAACTTACATGGGTCTTGACTATGTGCAAACGTACATGTGACTTGTTTATGGGTAAACATACATGGCATTTGGTTATGTGTAAATCTATGAAGATCTTGTTTATATAGGTGTATGTGCTTGGGACTTATTTATATGTAAAGGTGATAGTACTAATACGTAATAGGATCTTCTTTGTGTGTAAACATATTTGGTACGCGTTTATGTGTAAATGAGCGTAGGATCTGTTTATATGTGTAAATGTACATGAGACTTGCTTATGTATGAACGCACATGGAACTTGTTTATGTACAAACACACAACGGACTTGATTATGTCACATAATATGTACAAATGTATGTGTGACTTGTTTATGTGTAAATGCATGTGACACTTGTTTAAGTGTAGACGTACGTGGGACTTCTTTATTGTAGAAGTAATAGGATCTTGATTATGTGTAAAAGTATGTGAGACACACCTTTATGTGTAAAGATAAGTTGTCCTGAATTTTTCTTTCAGTGAAATCCATCCCATGGTCTAGGTAAGTGGATAGATACCTAGTCCCACTGAAAATGGAGTATAAAAAGAAAGTTCATGTACCATGTGCAGATCACAACATTCTGTACACGTTTAAAATTCAAGATCCACTGGTTGTTTACCAGGGCAGTTTGGGCAAAATAAGGAGTTTTTTTAGCTTGGTTGGTAATGGTAGTACATGTATGCTCTCTTTTCATAGCGGGGTGATAGCTACCAAAACAGAGTTTGTGGGTTCGTTTCTTTTGGCGTCCAAAGATTACTTCTGTCAATTTCTTTGTATTTTTCTTGTCTTTGTTCCTATGGATCTTCAATATAATTTCATATCATTTTGTCATGGTTCATCACTTTCCACACGGCCCTTGCCTCATTGGTTGTCTATTATTATTTAAGACAAATTTCAGCGTTGGGCCACATTTTTGTTTGCATTGCAAAGAACATTTCACATTTGCATTGCAACCTTTCACATTTACATTGCAACCTTTCACATTTGCATTGCAACCTTTCACATTTGCATTGCAACCATTCACATTTGCATTGCAACCATTCACATTTGCATTGCAACCTTTCACATTTGCATTGCAACCTTTCACATTTGCATTGCAACCTTTCACATTTGCATTGCAACCTTTCACATTTGCATTGTAACCTTTCACATTTGCATTGCAACCTTTCATATTTGCATTGTAACCTTTCACATTTGCATTGCAACCTTTCACATTTGCATTGCAACCTTTCACATTTGCATCACAGCCTTTCACATTTGCCTTTTTGTAACCTTTCACATTTGCATTGCAACTTTTCAATACTTTCATCTGAAAATAAGCCGGCAATAAAACAATGAATGAAGGAATCGGAAAGATAAATTTCACACTTTGAGCTAAACTAGAAACTGAATTCGCAATTTTCAAATTGTCAGATAAAACCATATTTTATTTTCATCTTAAGAAACAAAACACATTTTTCTGAATCTAACATCAACATCACATAATAATAATTCATAATAACATGTAATAATAATAATAATGATAATAATAATAATATTAATAATAATAATAATAGAAAATGCTACATCAAATCAAGGCTTCATAGTAGTAATAGTAGTAGTAGTAGCTGAGTTTTTCAAGTCCAGAAAATCACTTCCACACCCAAATTGTATAATATATGTACAAAGGACTGGATGTAGTGTGAGAACAACATAATTCCCACAATGAAAAAGAGATATCAGTTGATAATGATGATTTATGACCATCATCTCTCTCTACTCCTCATTACGATTGAATGAAAGCCAATGATAAGTGTAATGCAATGATGCAGGGATGATTCGGATGAATAATAGATCATGACTTAGAAGAGAAACACACAGGTAAGTTTTATGATATTTTATTTGAATTGGTAGTTGATGAAAAGGAAGGTTTCCTCACTTCTTTGTTAAAGATATCATTATTATCATTATCAGCAGGAAATCGGTGGTGTACAGGTACAGGCCTCTCATCAAAATAAATGTAGGTTCATGCCCAACAGATCAAATAACAACTTTTGCAACTTTTGGCAGTAGAACCCCCCCCCCCCTCCCCCGGTTCAGATAGGTGGGTCGAGAATGAGTCCTGCTGGAAACGGACGACAAAAGGAAGGCCCTTTGTGCAGATTCCAACACTGCACATGTTTAAGTTAAGTTAAACTAAAGTTCCCTTTGCTGTTTACAAGGCAGTCTGGGAACAAATTCTAAAAATCCTACCAAAAACCCAGAGGATCATCTTGGTTTAGTTGTGGATACAGTCAAATCAAATTAAATAAAAGAAACCCAAACATCATTATCAGAAATTTCAAAAGATATTTCAGTACATGTACCTGAATGACAATGTTTGCAATTTCAAAGGTGACCAAAGTATCACCAATGGACTCCAGAAAAAAACCCACAACGCGACTGTTTTCAGTTCAGTGACATTGTGTGAAACGACAACAGTCTGCCATCATTGTACTGTACTTGGATTACTTGTGATCACAATAGGTAGGCAAAAAGTCAAACTACTTCACACTGTCTCATTTATCGCAAAGAAATCCCAATTCATCGGTAGCATGTTCATATCACAAAGTATAAAGGAAAGCCAACCTAACAAATCAAAGATAAAGCATCATAAAAAGAAAATTTGTTATGGAGACGAAAACATTACATTATTGCTGTGGGCCACGCTATCTGCGTGTGGAGCTATTTTAGAGAAAAAATCCATCTTTTCTTAAGCATCTAAATCTAAAGATAACTTTCCTCACTGTCTCCATAATAGATCACTCAAATTCAACCCATAAAATTGACCAAACACCTTCACTGCTCTTCTGTCCGTTTGCAATAAACATTTTCCCCATAAACATTATTCCATTTTTTTAGTTATTTCACTCGACAGAATGAAAAACAAAGCCACTTGCAATGACAATATGCACAATACAATGCAGCTCAGTGAACCGTATCCAAATCAGACATTGCAAGCTTCCAGACATCACAGAGTAAAAAACCCAATTTTCCTGGTTTTCCAATGACTTTCACAAGCTTGAAAACAACGTTTGAATTTAGAGCATTTGATGTTTGTTTAGAAACCACGACTCATAAAATAAATCAATGACTCACATCCTGACAACTCACTGCAACTGAAATGAAGGAAAAACTATTAATGGTTTCTGGGCACTTGTTCCTCCATAAAAGTTTACCGTACAGTGAACCTACATAAGCTATACCTACATAAAATAAAGTAGAAAAATTATACATAAAATGTAAAAGAAGGATAAAAGAAAAACAATAACTGATATTCAGAAAATGTGACAGGCAAATTTCTGTTTAACGCGCCAATTTGCTTTTATTTTACATTTAAATTCTTTTTACACCTATCAGACTATCATTTATATCCATGAGGACACTACAGGAGAAAGCCTGGGGATGGAAGGGAGAGAGAGAGATAGAAAGAGGGAGGAGGGAGGTTGGAAGGGGGGGAGAGAGAGAGAGATAGAGAGAGAGGGAGGAGGTTGGAGAGAGAGAGAGAGAGAGAGAGAGAGAGAGAGAGAGAGAGAGAGAGAGAGAGAGAGAGAGAAAGGGGGGAGGAGGTTGGGAGGGGGAAAGAGAGGGGGCAATCGAAGGGAGAGGGGGAGGGGTGTGTAGTTTACTAGTAAGCAAAAGCACTAAAGAAAACCGCAGTGCAAGAGATATGCATAATAAAACCTGATACAGTAAGTTGTGGGATTGTCATTTACCATTCAATCATATTGGTGTTGACATTATGTAGGCTGCATAATAAAAACATATCATATTTCAATCTTTACACAAAACTTAAAAGATCTGATTTTCTCCCTACAAACACAGTGTTTATAATGCAGTAATTTGTCTTTGATCTCCACATTGCCTTCGTTTTTGCTGCAATGTGTGCAAGTCAGCCACTCTATTGGCTCTGTGGGTGTCTCTAAAGACATCTAAGTAATAGTAAAAATAAGGCAAAGCGAGTCACACACTCAAAGTTGAGCGCAGGGTTAGAGTAAATAGGAGTAGAATCCTGATTGGATAAGACTGGGGGTCGAATTTGGGCCTTCTGGGTGGTAGTCTGACGATCTACTGACTGAGCTACCAATGCCTCAAAGATTTAAAGTAGTAATAGTGTAAAATTTTAACCCATTTGGGATTTCGAAAACGGTGCGTACGAATAATTATGACATTCAAGACAAGTGTTTAAAATTGACTTCCCATGACATGCAAATTGTATTCATTCAAAGAGTTACAGTTATTAGCTGTCAGCCACTAAAATAAATTCCATGGGTACTAATTCAAAATCATGAATTGATTGATTCAGTCATTCCTTGAGATTTACTGCATCCCCCATATGCAGTGATCTCACAGGAAACGGCAAGATAAAAGATAAGTAAAAGAAAGAAAAAAGAAAACCATCCATAATTCAGTCATTTACATATTTTACAAAAGGGGAGACTACTCCATATCGTTGTGTTTGTGGTGCAATGAAAATGAAAGACAGGGAACGATGAAACTAATTTGCACTAAAACAGCTTAATTACCGATAGATGATAGTAGAATAGTTATAATAAAGGGAATATCCCAGGATTACCTTTTTTTTAATGTTCTCTTTCTTTGTTCTTCTTCCAACTTGATCTCTGAATTTTCATGGTTGTGTGAGCTAGCTGATCCTCAAGAGCTCTAAATAAAACTGCTGTGTTAACGGTTCCCTGGGATTCAAGTTCTCAAGTCACGGCTATTTTGGAAACAGGAAGAAAATGAAGAAGAAGAGGAAGAAGAGAAGAAAAAGAAAAAGAAAAAGAAAAAGAAGAAAAAAAGAGAAAGAAAGGATGACTGACTGACTGATTGCTGTTTTGCCTGTCAGCATTTTTCTAAACAGGAGAGGAGATTGACCGTGGCACTGAAACACAGCAAGAGCAGGTTGAAAGTACAACCGTAGCACTTAAATAGCAAATCATTTTTCTTGGTGTGAATTTAACCCAAGTTGTCCCACACAGAAACTCAGCATGGCAAAACTATGAACAGCCACGGCTCAATTTTTATGACAATCAAATAAATCAACTACGTTCACATGGTGTAGTGAATGGGAAAAATGAGACGGGTGATGAAAAAAATATTGTTGAATCACTGAATTTCACAAAGCCACGGGCAATTTCAATACAACAAGCAATTATGCCAAGAAGAAGTAACCATTTGCCATCTTCTTCAACCTCGTACTCGTACACAAGCATCTGTCTTCAGGCACACAGTGAGATGGGGAGTCAGTGAGCTTTTTAATTCATTTGAGAAGGTCATAGAATATGTACGGTGGATGATGAGAAATATTTTCCAAACAGCTCTGAAAAGGATAGCTGTTGTGCTCTTGCTTTCATTAACACAACAAACGCTTTAAGAGTTAACAGAAGACTGCCAGTCTCATGAAAAACTACAATGGAAAGTTAACCCCAATTTTCTCAACTTGAAAATTTTTTATCCACTTTCTATAAAATTGATAAAACTAAAAGTTTATATTCTAATAATATATAATAATATCATCGGTGAAACTGTCTAAAGGCGTAGGTCTGTCTGACGTAATTGTTCAGGAGAAGCAAAAACGTCACACATGAAGAAGAAGAAGAAGAAGAAGAAAATAAAAAAGAGGTGAAAGAAAGGATGACTGACTGATTGACTTATGTGCTGTTTTGCCTCTGAAGTCACAAACCCTACGGTATGCTTTTTTGGGGGCTGAAAAATCGTAATCTTTGTTTACATCATCATCATGTGCGTAAAATGAGCTTGTCTATTGGTTCAAGGGTCTCCAATACCTATAAGGACATGAAAGAAACATGCGTTTGATCATGTCAAGGACAAATTTCATTATATCCCAGTTATGTTTTATACAGTTTCACCGATGACATATGGGTGTTGCATATTATATACTTTAAAGAAAGTGTTGTCATAACATCATTTAATTGAATCAGACGACTTCACCAAGTTAAAATTAAAAGCTTTTCCATTACACCACACTCAATACTTTTGTGCATGTTTTTCACAGCACAACTGAAAACTTTTTTATGCTGATAAATGTATGAAGACGAGAAACGAGATACAAAAGAAAACAAAAATGTGTCAACTTATCATCTCTATTATATATTCGCTTTGAAACTTTAAAATAAATATTCAAAACACATAAGGATGGCGGGTCAGGAAAGTAAAAAAAGAAGCCATGTAATTTATCAAAGGGACAGACACACGCGTACACACAGACAGACAAATTATCCAATATTGAAAACTCAGGGAATCAATTCGTATTTGATGATGGAAGATGGAATATTACAAAGACAAACATCTACCCATCCAGGGGGCGGGGGGATATAAATTTTGTTCCTCTTTTGAGGAGACGAGATAAAACTTTATCCCTCCATCAATGCTGTGGGAGAAAAACTTATCCCTTCACAATGCTGTGGGAAGAAAAATTAATCCATGCGTCAATGCTATGGGGAGAAATCCCTGTATGTATTTCTAAACCTCTGGATGTCTTTTACGGAGGACACAGTGTCCTGTTATCTTTAGGGTGCACACACACAAAGGACTTGCATTTCAAATTTGAAAACTAGACTGGGCAAGACTGGTCATATTGTACAACTCTTTAAAAAGACAGACACCACCCCCAAAAAACCCCCACCAAAACAATCTGAAATCAACACACAAAGGCATTAAGTTTAAAAAGAATCACAAACTCTCTTGCTGTCCTTTAAAACACATGTCATGACTTACATGATGAATTATGACACAGACAAGTAGGCTACTGAAACCCGGTAGGAACACAGGACCACGCACGTTCAAAGGAATAGACAGAAACACAAATATCTTTGACCACCAATAGAAGCGAACCCTTGACCTCCGCGTCAGCACCCGTCGCCTAGCCATGAGAAGAGAGCACACTACCAATTGACCTCACTTTTAACTTAGTTTAACCATTTAGCGCTTGGACTGACAAATAACGACATGCGCAAAAACTCATGCTAAAAGTTCAAAGCGACAGAAACCAACATCTGTCAGTACAGGCCCACGTTATTCAAGCTGACAGAAACCGACATTAAAGACACCTCTCTTTTGTTAGCTCTAATTGGTCACATAAATGATGGTATTGTTCTAAATTTAGAAGAGAATACAAGATTAAAGGTCAGGGCAGCTTCACGTGACCAACTGAAGGAAGTGGCGCGAAAGTGCAGAGCGATCTGCATTCTTTTGTGAAGATCAGCTGGCAGGAAGTAAGAAAAATGTAAACAAACCAGGTTGCCGCAGCCGAGAGGAAGTAGAACATACAGAGCAAGATGGCCACCGCTAAATGTAAACACGAAAGGGTTAAGGAGCGTAGTTAGCTTAGCTGGTAGTGGCCTCTTGTTTCACGGCGAGGCGATCGATGATGACGCTGAGGGCATGGGTTTGTATGAGACTGTATAGTGTCGAACGATTTTTATTCTGTCTATTCCTTTGAATTTGTCACATGTTTGTTCCTACGGGGGGCTTTCAGTATCATTTCACGTCATTATTCGTCCCTTTCAACTCGCTTGCCTCGCTGTTTGTCAATGCATTACGATAATTCACTTGATTTCTCCACTCTTTTAAGTGCATTGAATCCCTGTGAATCTCCGGCATGAAATCAATTCCTGGTGACGTGATGAAACACATAAAACTGTTGTAAAAATGTTAAACTACGGAGCTCCTATTGTGACCTGCAATGCGAGGTTTTGCATATTCTACAAAGTCGTCAATCAGCACTGGCCACGCACCTAGAGAAGAAAGAGAGCAAACAAGACAGAGTTATTCAATGTTAGTGAAAAATGAGGGAGGGAGAGATAGATAGATAGGTAGAGAGAGAGAGCGAGAGAGAGAGAGAGAGAGAGAGAGAGAGAGAGAGAGAGAGAGAGAGAGAGAGAGAGAGAGAGAGAGAGAGAGAGAGAGAGAGAGAGAGAGAGAGAGAGAGAGAGAGAGAGAGAGAGAGAGACATACAGACAGAGATTGGGGGAACAAGAGAGAGAGAGAGAGGGGAAGAGAGAAACAGAAGAGAGATTGGAGGAAGAAGAGAGAGAGAGAGAGAGAGATAGAGATAGAGATAGAGAGAGAGAGAGAGAGACAGAGAGAGAGAGAGAGAGAGAGAGAGAGAGAAAGAGAGAAACAGAGAGAGAGAGAGGAAGAGAGAGACAGAGAGAGAGACAGACAGACAGACAGACAGACAGAGATTGGAGGAACAAGAGAGAGAGAGAGAGAGGGGGAAGAGAGAAACAGAAGAGAGATTGGAGGAAGAAGAGAGACAGACAGACAGATAGACAGATTGGAGAACAAGAGAGAGAGAGAGAGAGAGAGAGATAGAGATAGAGATAAAGAGAGAGAGAGAGTAGACCAAAGATGAGAGATACTAGACCTGTTATCTGATTAGCTGCCTAGCTTGAGTTCAACTTGGTCTGATCTGATATGATACTGTAGTTAGTGTTGAAAGAGGACGACCTTCATAAATAACAAAAGTCGCCTGATTTGTCTGTATTTAGAGGTAAAATTGTAACCCTCGCCTGCTGGGTCAGGTAGGATTAGCTAAGCTAATGACAGTTACTTTGTTGCTCTGTAACAGATCTCTCCTAAAAGGTCTGAGCCTTCTAACCCCCCCCCCCCCCCTCCCCCTTACATATCTCCTTAAAGAACAAATCCAAAAACGATGTATGAATACTTTACAATATATTATAATGCATTTCAGTAACCACTTTGCACTCGCCTTTTGTTTGTTTGTTTTTTTTCAACTTGAGGCATACAAATGGTAATAAGAAAACCTCCCAAAATCCACAATGAGAAGAAAAATCTACATTACATAGAAAATTAATCAATTTTTCTGCACGATAGCTCTCTTGCTAAACATAAATGTGTAACGCCCTCCTCACCTTCCTCATCATAATTACTCATATCATCATCTATCATGTTGCAAAAATCCAGTAATAAGTTCCACGTGTCTTTAGGGATGGAACGTTTGTGATTCTCCTGAAAGTTAGAGATAAAAAACAAGGAAATAACAATAAAAACAAGAAAGATAAATTGGTTAGAAATCGAATGAAATGAGTTGGTTGGTTGCTTGGTTGTACATTGACCCAATGTCCCCATGTGTAGCAATCTCAGGGTTTTGAACAAGACACCCTACCTCTGGACCACCAAATTCCCTTAGCTTGGAGGTAAACCAGAGTCTTGTCTTGGGACTGACCTGGCAGCATCTGATCTGTTTATTGTTTGTTCTGCTTTATGTCATACGAAACCCAATTTATAGCTGCCGCCAACCATTTCAAATCGAAAACAGATTCTGACCACCCAAAATAATTAAAATTTGCACAACAGTACATAACATTCCAGAACGCGTTGATATTTAAAATTGAAGTAACCCCTGCAAAGTAAATAACAAAAAGTCCACAGATCGTTGGCCTTTCTGGCCAAGTGTGCCGCTAGTCTTGCAAACTCAGAATGGCGTCTCCAGTCTTTCATTCCAATCTCTCGGAGGTTCTGCCGTTGACTGTGGGTTTCTTTAAAAACACATACAGTTAACCCTCACGTAACGTTCAAGGTAAATTTAGACTTACAGACTGAAAGCCTCAAAATCATATTAAATATGCGTTGTTTTACGTACTAGTTGGCAGCTGTGTGTATGAACTATTGACTCCCTGGGGCTCAAGGTCTGAAAGGACTTCAATTGTCTGCCTATAGTTTTTATTTCTCTTGGTAGCAGACTGTGTAAACAATAGCCCAGTAAAATGACTTGATTTGATTAAATTTAATTTTATCCACATCCACAACTGAGGTGATCTCAGAGGTTTTAGTAGAATTTTAAATTTTAGCCAGACTGCCCTGTAAACAGCCAAGGGATCTTTAACATGTACGGTGTTTGGGATCTGCATTGCACAGAGGACCTCCTTTTTATCGTCCATACTCTGATGGGACTAGATGTAGATCAATCAACTGGGACCGCGAATGAATAAATACATCCATACATGAATTGCATCTTATTATTCTTATAACCCATGTAAAACAGAAACTTTTATACATTACCTGTAAAAACTGACACCATAAATCCAGAAATTTAAATCTCCCTGAAAGCACGATATTCCAGTAAGCTATTGCCATATCTTGATCTGTCGACAAAATCAGAGTAAAAAACAAACCTTTTTGATAAGCCATGTAAAGAATCAAAGTTTGCCTTTCAAAAAACTTATGAACCTCTTCCACAAAAACTCAGACAACCCCAAATATGCCCCCAAATAAAAGACCAAACCCTCTTCAGTACAAGAAAGCCAACATTCTTTAGTATACACTCATACACACAAAATGAGTTTTACTAGTCTAATTTTTGCATAAATTAGGCCGAACAGATGTTTCAAGTTGGCAAGTCAAAAAATTATTTGTAGGAGATTTACTACCAATAGGGTGGCATCACTAGCTTACTGGTTGGACAGTCACATTTAGAATTGTGGGGTCTTGGGTTCAAGTACTGGCAGTATTAGAGCTGATGTTAAGGACAAACAGTGAGGCAAGGGGCATGTTGGGAAGTGAAGGAAATTGACATTGAATAATATTAAAGCCCCATAGGAACAAAGACAAAAGGCAATGAGACAAAACCCTGGCAATGGATAGACCCCTGAAAAAATCACCTCACCACCTGGTCACGATGGGGATCAAACCCACACCCATGACCTCTGTGATGGTTGGTTGTAGTCACCCGTCCTACTGCACACAACTCAGTTGATAGCCACCTCACGAACATGCTTGTCAAAAGAAGCTTAGTCGTGTTACTAACTGAGCTAGTTACGGCCCTTGTCAACCTCATGATACTATAAGGGGCTGGGCCACACCTGCCCTATGCCATGCTTGTCATTGTTTAACACTTCCTTGGTCAGATGCCCATTTTAACTCTTCTAGTTGATTTGGTTGTCCTACGGCTAGACATGGTTTGCTTAACTCTTCTAGTTGATAGCTTGAGTCACCCGTCCTTACGGCTAGCCATGCTTGTCATTGCTTAACTCTTCTAGTTGATAGCTTGGTCCTACCTGTCTTGTCATTGCTTACTCTTCTAGTTGCTAGTCCTACATGCTTGTCATTGCTTAACTCTTCTAGTTGATAGCTTGGTCACCCGTCCTACAGCTAGCCATGCTTGTCATTGCTTAACTCTTCTAGTTGATAGCTTGGTCACCTGTCCTTGCTTACCATCTACCTGCCAGTGGGCTTGTCATTGCTTAACTCTTCTAGTTGATAACTTGGATTCAGTCCACCGTCCTAGAAATAAATGTTTGTCATTGCTTAACTCTTCTAGTTGATACTTGGTCACCTGTCCTACGGAACATGCTTGTCATTGCAGTTGATAGCTTGGTCACTGTCCTATTTGCTTGTGAACATTGAACTCTTCTAGGGATAAATTGATAGCTTGGTCCTAAGAGATAGCCATGCTTGTCATTGCTTAACTCTTCTAGTTGAAGAAATGGAAAAATTCAAAGCCATTTTGGCATTACAGGAACAAAGAAAAAAGGATAAGCTTGGTCAATGTCCTACGGCTAAATCATACTTAATCTTCTAGGAGTAGATGTCAAAGATAGAGCTAGAGCAGGCTCGTCATTGCTTAACTCTTCTAGTTGATAGATATCCACAAATGTCCCACCATCTAAATAGGGAACAGTGGGCTAATCCAATGCTTATCCAATACCAAACTGATTCAGAGAAATAAATACAATATACCTGGCTTGACTTTTCAGCCGAAATATGGAATGATCACAGACTGATTTTTGTCAAAATAAGATTAGGGCACTGAAGAAAACAAACAGAAAAGTTGAAGAAAGAAAAATTACAAAGTAAACATTTTGGAACTAAATAAACCAATAAAAAGACAAGATATAAAATGTAGGACCAAATCATACTTTAATCTTCTCATGGATCTGATGTCAAAGATAGAGAAGAGCAGGGCAAAATAGCAAACAATTTTCCTCATAAAGATATCCACAAATATACAAGGAGTAAATGAAGAACAGGTGTGAAAAGAGAATGATAAACTACAATTAGTTAGAAGCTCCCTTTTTTACAGTACATTGAAACAAAAGAAACAGAGGATAGGATAAATTTGTGAATCAAAGAACTGATTGTCAAAATAAGATTACTGAGGAAAGAAAACAAACAGGGAAGAAAGAGCATGAGAAAGTTACTAAACTCCCAAACAAATTAAGAACTAAATAAAAATAATAAAGAAGACAGATATACCAATCTGGAGAAAAGCATTTATCAGTGAAAGGCAGATGGATCTGAATGATAGAAAATAGAAGAAAAGTCAATTAGTAAGAGAAACAAGTTCTCAGTTGTACTGAAGATGTCTGTACCTCAGGAGAAGAAATTAAAGGAGAAAGGAAAAGAAAGGCATGGTGTAATCCAGAATGTCAAGACTAAGATCAAAGAAAAAAGGATGCCTGGAAGAAATACTTGCAAACAAAAGAGACCAGAGGAAGGATAAATTATGTGAATAAATATCGCCAAATGGGAAATGGAAAGCAAAACAGGAACAATGGGAAGAGTTCGGACTGACTTCAAAAGGGATATCAAGGAAATCAAAAACTGTTCTGGGGGTAATGAAGAGCATGGAAAAACAAAGCATAATACAAATTAAGAATGCCAAAGAAGAAATAATGAAAGAAGACTGTGAAATCATGCAAATGTGGAGAAAGCATTTTCAACAATTACATAATCCCTCCAGAACATATGAAACAAGGAGTAAAAATCAATTAGTAAGAGTAACAAGTAATCCAGATGAGACAGCTGAAGATGTAGATACCTCAAAAGAAGAACTCCAAACAGAAAAGTGAAATTAGGAAAGGCCCCATGAGCAGATCAAGTTTATCCAGAAATGATTAAAAACTAAGGAAAAAGGCAGAGAAACTACTACATGCAAAATGAAAAGGGCATGGAAGTCCAAACAGGTACCAGACGACTGGAAAAGGGAACGACAATACATAAGAAAGGATCAACTATGGAATGCTCAAACTATAGGAATCAAGCGTACAAGGAAAAGTGTATGCCAGGATACTGGAAATGAGACTAAGGAAAAGAGTAGAAGATTGAAGAACATCAGACTGGATTTAGACCAGGAAGAAGTGTACAAGACCACATATATTTACAATCAGAAAAATAATAGAAAAATTCCTTGAGAGAAACATTGACTTGCTTCTGTGTTTTATTGACTTAGAAAAGGCATTTGACACCGTGAGGAGGGACAACTATGACTTTCCTTAAAAGAACACAATGTAGAGCAAAATTTAACAGAAGCCATTACATTTTTTTACAATAGACCAACATGTGCAGTGAGAGTAGCTGGAAACATATCTGAAGAAATTGATGTAGATACAGGATTAAGACAGGGTTGTATCCTAAGTCCTCTTTGTTTATCACATTTATGGATTCAGTCGCAAAGGCATCCTCAAAAAAAGAAGAAAATGAATGTAGGTTCATGTAGAAGCTCAAACCA
The DNA here is from genome assembly GCA_037039925.1 of Doris montereyensis. Taxonomy (NCBI): domain Eukaryota; kingdom Metazoa; phylum Mollusca; class Gastropoda; order Nudibranchia; family Dorididae; genus Doris; species Doris montereyensis. The sequence goes on along the minus strand of JAXRKP010000067.1, from coordinate 39,407 downwards.
GTATTCATTTGCTTATGATTTAGTTCTGTTTGAAAATCAGAAAGTGACCTTTGGTCGAATATCAACATGATGAACAATGAACGAAATAAAAGAGGAATGAGAGTAAATGCAAAGAAACCAAAACAATGCTACTAGGAAGCTAAAACACAAAATCTTAAATCGGTTAGGGAGAATTTAGAACAAGTTCAAAGCTACAATTACCTAGGAGTCATGATTAACTCAGGGGAAAACTAAGAGAAGAAATCATTCAGAGAATCCAAAAGGCAAGTGCAATATATAACCATCTAAGAAAGGCATTTATAGGTAAACAAGAATTGTCAACAAAAACCAAAATGGCAGTATACAATACAGTTTATTTTTCTTCTCTCTATGGCAGCGAAACCTGGAAGGAAACAGAAAATGCCAGGACAGGGCATCCTGGAGAAAGTTCTCATCTCGGGCATCTGAACCCACACACCGAAAGGTAGAATGGGAACCGATAAAGAAAGAAAGAAAGAAAGAAAAGTTAGTCCCTCTTTACAAAAACATCACTTACCTAAGCCCTTTGCTCTGGATTCTTGGCATAATTGAAAGTAAACTGGTAGAAATCTTTGAAGCTATTTGAGTCTCGAATTTCTTGCTCTAACGTGTTACACTTCATCCTCAACTTTTCTATAGAATCACACCTGAAACGAATGCAATTGAATAACAATAGAAGTTTGCAAACTTCACACAAGATATAATAGTGGTATAGCGTTACCTCCTGGCAAGCAGACACTTCTGGCTGACCAAGTGAACGTGCGACCGTGATAATTTTTTAAATAAGATTTATACATTTTGCCTAGACTATTCTGTAAACAGCCAAGGGATCTTTAACGTCCAAAGTGTTGTAATTTGCAAGCGAGACCTCCATTTTATCATCCGTCTCTAATGGGACTAGGTGTCTAACCCCCTACCTGGACCAGGGGGACGGATTTTACCCAAAAAGCTCTGGAATTGTTTTTGACCTGTCGGGGCACGAGTGCACAAAATTTTGGTTGAAAGGCAGAGATTTTCCCTCTTGATCACTCAGTCCCACTTCAATAATGACAAGCACAGGTCAAAGTGGAAAAAACCAGTTCAAACTGGAGATGTTGAGAGAGCAAATAATGGTGTGTCATGTGAACTGGACATTAGTTACAGCTTGGTCTGGGACTTTTGTCTTCTAAAGATTAACACCAAATAAACCATTAACTTCATCGTGCACCCCCACCCCGGATTGAGTAAAAAATGATCAAAAACCAGGGAATTCCATTGAATACATTATACCCTCACTGACAAGATAAACATTGCAATTACACATATGAATAGTCCGTATATATGCATGAAAGAGTTGGGTTTTTATCCAAATTCGAAACCAAATGAAAGACATGAATCACTCACGACATTTCCATCATTCCTGTAACAAACTCCTCTTTGGTAAATTCACACTGTGTTTTGGCTTTAAACTTCCATGCCAGGATAAGAACTGTTCTTGATTCGGGGTTAAGTTGCAAGTCTTCCAGGAACTTCATTACCCCGTCAACTGTCATCTTGGACTCCTCCCCTGGATCTGAGGGAACAAGCAAAGAATAAAAAACAAAAATTAAAAATTGACATATTGAATCAGACATTTATTTTATTAAATGCGGCAACCAAAAATCTTGAGAATTTACAAATTTGCTCAAAATTAGGGATAGAGTTGTATGGGCCTATTCATTTTCCTTGATTAAAAAATTTCAAAATATTATTCATTTTATCTATAAGCAGTAGAACAGAAAAAGAAAAAAAAAACACTGTGATTTTACCAACCAGAAACAAACTGATAAAGAAACACTCAATTAAAAAACTACATCAATTACATCTAAATATACAGGATGATCGTACATGAAAGAAAAAAAACAACAATGCTTTGACTAAAAGAGAGTTTCATATATCGAAATTTACCCTATCCGTGATCTTGGGATGACCGAAGAGAAAGCCGCAAGATTGAAAGATAGGTGAATGAGTGATAGCTAAGAAGTGAGACCTACCAGTAGCACCCGCAAACAGCCCACTGAGTAAAAGAAAGAAAATAACAATGAAACAAAAGGAACAGGATACATCTAGGCGAGTTCAATCCTTTTGTGAGCGTCAGCAGAATAATCATGAAGTAAACTTAAATCTAGATCCCACCTCACCAGGTGGGTTTCTCAGCTAGTATTTCTAACATAACAATGTACAACTAATGTGGTGCTTCTCCAACTTGTAAAAGGTATTTGACTCCAAATCCAACAAAAAGACCATTCCAATTCAAAATCATAATAACGCAAGGGACATACATTCTTAACTCTTTTTTTGTTTCTATATATATGGCAATGTGACGAATCAAAGCATGTATAATGACAAAGCAGAAAAACGGCATATGTCTAGAATTCAGTAGGCAAGATTATTATTTTTCTTATAAAATAAAAATGTCTACAATTTAAGTAAGAAAATAGTGTGCCCCTGCAAAATTGTAAAGAAGGAATTATTTGTAAACACTTATATGCCCAGTTTCACCTTTCTAGGTGGTATACAGCGTGTTGTGATTTTTCTACCAAACTGAATTAATTAAATGTCTAATATATATGCATCATACACAAATCTATAGGTAACATGAGTATGAGCATTTACCTCGATATCGATGCCACAATACATCAAGTTTCTTTCTGTCAACGGCTGAGCGAGGTTCTGAATTATAGCGATCTGGAGTCATAAAGTAGTTGTCAACAGCCACATCAATTTTCCAGTCATGAGAGCACAAACAATTTATAGCCGTTTTCTCACCAGTCTGTGTAAAAGCCACAAACTGGCGGACTTTTTCCTTCTGAGAACTTTTTAAACGTTGCTGGAAAAAAGAGATTAAAGATTGTGTCAAACTCAAAAGAGCTGTCTCTTTCTGTAATTTTTAATAGCAATAATAAAATGTAGGCCTACATATAAATTGCATCGACTATTCTCAAAGAAATTTGAGACATTCCATCACACAACCAATCAAATTACATGTATACACACAGTTATAAAATATACAAATGGGTCATATTTATTACAAGATGGACTATCATTAGACATCTTTTAACCACACTAACATCATAGGGTAATTATGATTGCTGTTTTGATGTTACACCACTCCAGATTTCTAGACAAAGATGAAAATGACACAAAATCATGCAATCATTTCCATTCATGGACAGGAATGCTTTCACATTTTGAATAGAAATCTCTAGACACTAGATATCAAATTCCCCTCTTGGTGGTTCACCACTTTGGAATTCAGTTGGAAACCACAGACGTAGTAAGGTCTGGTAAAAATGTAGATCTAAATCTAGTAAGCCTGTAGATTAGGGCCTAAGAAGAGTAAACTTCAGTAAACTAAAGAAATTTTTCTAGTTTTCTCGACCTCTCCTCTAATGAATACAGCTATAGCTATCTGTTACTATTGTCTTAAGACATTCTATTGCTCTGATTTAAATTACACATACAATAACGTTATAAGCCTAGCAAAAGTGTGTCTAAATATTCATATATTTTAGAAAATATTTAGAGTTTCTGTCAGGAAGTTGTTTAGAGGTTGATAATGGGCTGGGTTTAGTTTATCACCATTTTCGGATGTTTGCAAAATCAGTTTGATAGTTCCTGTTGCACATGCGCATTTATCTCGCTAGAGATTGAAACAGGAAGTTAATTTGTGTTTGGAAGTGTAGTTTCGTTTGTTTAATATTATTATAAAGTAGATCAAGCAATGTTTGGACATCCATACTTGAATTATACGAATATAAATAATGTCTATCACCAATTAAAATACACACCTTTAAAGCAAATGTTCAACGTATGATGAGTACGATTGATCTGATTTGATGTACAAGATGGAGAGAGGTTACTAGGGGGTATGACTCTTCTTTATTTGAAAATGGCATTTTCTTTCTAGCGGTGGTGTCCCTTCCTATAATTACCTGAGTATAAGTCCGGTATAGGTAATATGAAAGCTAGTGTTAAATACAGATAATAGTAAATGCATATTTGCCATGCACCCCAAAAAAGAGGGATAACAAGTCCCTTCAAGGTCATTACGGCTTATGGGGCCAGAGCTATCCCATTTTCTATAGCCTGAAGATTAGGGCCTAATAATCACCGACAGGTCGCTTGTCTGACGCAGATTTTTACTCCCAAGTTAGTGATTCTACCCATTTAGACCTGATTCTAGTGGGGGAAATCTGCGTTAAGTGTCTTTCCAAATGAGCACAACGTTGGAACTAATTTATGATCCCAAGTCCAACAGCCTAACCACTCGGCCACCGACGTCACTTAGCATAGACAAAGTCCAAGAAAAAACATTGCTGGTTGTTTAACAGTCACCATTGCATGACGTTTCTTTAGTTTCTGGTGACC
>JAXRKP010000067.1:17500-32500 GCA_037039925.1 Doris montereyensis | reverse complement strand
AAAGCGAATTAAATTTACACACAAAACGCCCTTAAAATACAGAGCACAAAAAACTTAAAGTACAGAACACAAAAACGTCCATATAAAGTACAGAACACAAAAACGTCCATAAAGTACAGAGCACAAAACGTCCATAAAGTACAGAGCACAAAAACGTCCATAAAGTACAGAGCACAAAACACGTCCATAAAGTACAGAGCACAAAAACCTCCGCAAAGTCCAAAAACGTAAAGTACAGAGCACAAAAACGTCCATAAAGTACAGAGCACAAAAACCTCAAAAAAGTACAGAGCACAAAAACGTCCATAAAGTACAGAGCACAAAAACGTCCATAAAGTACAGAGCACAAAAACGTCCATAAAGTACAGAGCACAAAAACGTCCATAAAGTACAGAGCACAAAAACGTCCATAAAGTACAGAGCACAAAAACGTCCATAAAGTACAGAGAACAAAAACGTCCATAAAGTACACAAAAACGAGCACACAAAACGTCCATAAAGTACAGAGCACAAAAACGTCCATAAAGTACAGAGCACAAAAACGTCCATAAAGTACAGAGCACAAAACGTCCATAAAGTACAGAGCACAGAAACGTCCATAAAGTACAGAGCACAAAAACGTCCGTCCAGAAAGTACAGAGCACAAAAACGTCCATAAAGTACAGAGCACAAAAACCTCCATAAAGTACAGAGCACAAAAACGTCCATAACGTCCATAAAGTACAGAGTACAAAAACGTCCATAAAGTACAGAGCACAAAACGTCCATAAAGTACAGAGCACAAAAACGTCCATAAAGTACAGAGCACAAAAACGTCCATAAAGTAAGAGTAATAAAGTACAGAGCACAAAAACGTCCATAAAGTACAGAGCACAAAAACGTCCATAAAGTACAGAGCACAAAAACGTACATAAAGTACAGAGCACAAAAACGTCCATAAAGTAAGAGCACAAAAAATGTCCATAAAATACAGAGCACAAAACGTCCAAAAGTACAGAGCACAAAAAAACCATGTCTGCCTGTCAGGCATAATACAAGAAACCCCCAAAATATATTGCTACTGCCTTCGTCTTACACGTTTTTGAGTTGGTGAAAATGCCTTGACGTCTTCCACGTTTTTGAGTTGTTGAAATGCCTTGACCACTTCCTACTTATATACATTGACCGCTTCCTACTTATGTCTTGACAACATCCTACTTATATCCTGTGTATCAGCTTCTAAAGTGAACATATATGAGTATACACGTTCAGTAAAAATTGTATAAATATGTAATTTTGATTTTATATATCTTTTGAAGCACCGGTACATCCAGTTTCAATATTCTATGCCAATATGTATATTCAAGCACTACGTCAAACGAAAAATTGCCTTAAATGGGCAATACAGATTTATTATCTATTATTATACTCACATTCATTGACTTTCTCAAAGGGTTTGTTGTCGATCATAGTGTTTGTACGATTTTCAGTATTAATTTTTACATGTAATTACTTTTGTCTTTGACTAGTTGGTTTTGAGGCTAACCTGCGATGAAATAATTCTCTAAGACATTGGTTTTATTTCGCACCCGTTCTTGCTTCTGTGAAAGGAACGCAATATTGTCTATAATGTGCAAGATGTCTAGTTGCGTCGAAAAGAAAAGACTCCACTGGAATCCATTGTGACCTACTTTTATGACTCTCTTCATTATCCAGTCTATTACGAGGAGAAATAGAAAAGGAGACAACAAACATCTTTTCCAAACACCTGTTGTCACCTCAAAGCCATGAGTTTGATTTGCTTTGATTTACCCATATCCACAACTAAGGTTATCTCGGGGTTTTTGGTAGAATCTTTTCATTTTACCCGAACCGCTCTGTAAACAGACAAGGGATCTTTAACGTGTACAGAATGTTGTTTTGATCTGCAGACGGGACCCATTTTTATCGTCCGTCTCCAATCTGACTAGGTGTCTAACCTCCTACCTGGACCAGGGAAAGGGGGGTAGATTTTACTTGAAAAAAAATCGTGGACATTTTTCAACCGTTGGCGGGGCTCGAACCCATTACCTTATGTTTGAGAGGACGATACCTTGTCACTGGACTACCGAGTCCCCCACTCAAAGCCATGGGCGATTTCGCCTTCATAGATTATTCGAAAATCATTCCTCTATATGGGAGTCTGATGATGTTCCAGGCTTTTCGTGTATACCATTATAGTGTTGCAAATATTTCAATATGGTTCCTATGTCAACGCTGTCACATTATGTCTTCTGATCTTGTAGTCAACATGGTTGATATGGAGAGAACAGTTCCATTCTAGTGACTGTTCAATGATGTTTCCTAATGTCGCAAATTGGTCTGTGCATGATCTGTATTGCTCCTAAAGCCAGCCTGTTCCTATCTAAGGTGTGAATCTACTGCATTTTCCCTTCTCTCTAAGTTTATGCGATTTATGATTTGTCCTAGAACAGAGTAACAAAATGCCATTTGAAGGTATTTGAACTAAACAGCATTCTGATGTGACGTTTTCCACCAGGGAAATATCTTCTTGTTGCATTAATGCATGCGGTTCTGTCGCGTCTAGTCTTGTCACAGTGAAGGGATGCTAGCCCATCGCTAACCCCCACACCCCCACCCCAGCCTGGAGGAGCAGCCCTGTCCTTAGCAAACTTTTTCTGTGCGGTTGAATCACGCCTGACGGGGAGGTGGTGGATGTCATTCTGGGTACAATACGTCCATTCCCACCCCCCCCAAAAAAAAAAACAACCGATTTTGCAACAAACAAGTCCCCATTTCTCTCTTTCTCCCTCCCTCCCTCCTCCCCATCATTTCTCTCTTTCGCTCGCTCCCTCCTGCCCCATCATTTCTCTCTTTCGCTCCCTTCCAACTTCCTCCTCCGTCATTTCTCTCTTTCGCTCCCTTCCTCCCTCCTCTCCCCATCATTTCTCTCTTTCGCTACCTCCCCCTCCTCCCCCATCATTTCTCTCTTTCGCTCCCTCCCTCCTCCCATCATTTCTCCTCCCTTCCTCCTCCTTTCATTTCTCTCTTTCGCTCCCTTCCTCCCTCCTCCCCCATCATTTCTCTCTTTCGCTCCCTTCCTCCTCCTCTCCCATCATTTCTCTCTTTCGCTCCCTTCCTTCTCCCCCGTCATTTCTCTCTTTCGCTCCCTTCCACCCTCCTCTCCCATCATTTCTCTCTTTCGCTCCCTCCCTCCTCTCCCTCCTCTCCATCATTTCTCTCTTTCGCTCCCTCCCTCCCTCCTCTCCCATCATTTCTCTCTTTCGCTCCCTTCCTCCCTCCTCACCTCCCCCATCATTTCTCTCTTTCGCTCCCTTCCTCCCTCCTCTCCCATCATTTCTCTCTTTCGCTCTCTTCCCTTCCTCTCCCCATCATTTCTCTCTTTCGCTCCCTCCCTCCTCCCCCATCATTTCTCTCTTTCGCTCCCTCCCTCCTCCCTCCTCTCTTTCCCATCATTTCTCTCTTTCGCTCCCTTCTTCCCTCCTCTCCCATTATTTCTCTCTTTCGCTCCCTTCCACCCTCCTCTTCCATCATTTCTCTCTTTCGCTCCCTTCCACCCTCCTCCCCCATCATTTCTCTCTTTCGCTCCCTTCCACCCTCCTCCCCCATCATTTCTCTCTTTCGCTCCCTCCCTCCCTCCTCTCCCATCATTTCTCTATTTTGCTCCTTTCCTCCCTCCTCTTCCATCATTTATCTCTCTCGCTCCCTTCCACCCTCCTCCTCCAGCATTTCTCTCTTTCGCTCCCTTCCTCCCTCCTCCACCATCATTTATCTCTTCGCTCCCTTCCACCCTCCTCCCCCATCATTTCTCTCTATCGCTCCCTTCCTCCCTCCTCTCCCATCATTTCTCTCTTTCGCTCCCTTCCTTCCTCCTCCCCCATCATTTCTCTCTTTCGCTCCCTTCCTCCCTCCTCTCCCATCATTTCTCTCTTTCGTTCCCTCCCTTCCTCTCCATCATTTCTCTCTTTATCTCCCTTCCACCTCCCCCCGTCAGTTCTCTCTTTCGCTCCCTTCCACCCCTCTCCCATCATTTCTCTCTTTCGCTCCCTTCCTCCTTCCTCTCCCATCATTTCTCTCTTTCGCTCCCTTCCACCTTCCTCTCCCATCATTTATCTCTTTCGCTCCCTTCCCTCCCTCCTCTCCGATCATTTCTCTCTTTCGCGCCCTCCCTCCCACCTCCCCCATCATGTCTCTCTTTCGCTCCCTTCTTCCCTTCCTCTCCCCATCATTTCTATCTTTCGCTCCCCTTCCTCCCTTCCTCCCCATCATTTCTCTCTCCCCTCTCCCGCCTCCCCCATCATTTCTCTCTTTCGCTCCCTCCCTCCTCCCCCCATCATTTCTCTCTTTCGCTCCCTCCCTCCCTCCTCTCCCATCATTTCTCTCTTTCGCTCCCCTTCCTCCCTCCTCTCCCATTATTTCTCTCTTTCGCTCCCTTCCCTCTCCCCCATCATTTCTCTCTTTCGCTCCCTCCCTCCCTCCTCTCCCATCATTTCTCTCTTTCGCTCCTTTCCTCCCTCCTCCCCCATCATTTCTCTCTTTCGCTCCCTTCCACCCTCCTCTCCCATCATTTCTCTCTTTTGCTCCTTTCCTCCCTCCTCTCCCATCATTTCTCTCTTTCGCTCCCTTCCACCCTCCTCCCCCATCATTTCTCTCTTTTGCTCCCTCCCTCCCTTCGCCCCATCATTTCTCTTTTTCGCTCCTCCCTCCCCCCCATGATTTCTCTCTTTCGCTCCCTCCCTCGTCCCATCATTTCTCTCTTTTGCTCCCTTCCTCCTCCCCATCATTTCTCTTTTCGCTTCCTCCCTCCCTCCTCTCCCATCATTTCTCTCTTTCGCTCCCTTCCTCCCTCTCCCATCATTTCTCTCCTCCGCTCCCTTCCACCCTCCTCTTCCATCATTTCTCTCTTTCGCTCGCTCCCCCCTCCTCTCCCATCATTTCTTTCTTTCGCTCCCTTCCACCCTCCGCCCCTATCATTTCTCTCCTCCGCTCCCTTCCACCCTCCTCTCCCATCATTTCTCTCTTTCGCTCCCTTCCTCCCTCCTCTCCCATCATTTCTCTCTTTCGCCCCTTCCACCTCCTCCCCCATCATTTCTCTCTTTCGCTCCCTCCTCCCTCCTCTCCCATCATTTCTCTCTTTCGATCCCTTCCTCCCTCCTCTCCCATCATTTCTCTCTTTCGATCCCATCATTTTTCTCTTTCGCTTTCCACCTCCTCATCATTTCTCTCTTTCGATCCCTCCCTCCCTCCTCTCCCATTTTTCTCTCTTTCGATCCCTCCCCTCCCTCCTCTCCCGTCATTTCTCATTTCGCTCCCCTCCGTCCCTCCTCTCCCATCATTTCTCTCTTTCGATCCCTCCCTCCCTCCTCTCCCATCATTTCTCTCTTTCGCTCCCTAAAGGCCTCCCCCGATTTCTCTCTTTCGCTCCCTTCCAATTCAATCATTTCTCTCTTTTGCCCCTCCCTCCCTCCTCCCCCATCATTTCTCTCTTCCAACCGCCCTCCCTCCCCCCCGATCATTTCTCTCTTCTTGCTCCCCTCTCCTCCTCCTTCATTTCTCTCTTTCTCCCTCCTCTTGCCCCATCTTTTCTCAATTTCGTCCCTTCCCCTCCTCTCCCATTATTTCGCTCTTTTGCTCCCTCCCACTCCTCCCCGATCATTTCTCATACGCACCCTGTTTCCTCCCCCCACCATTTCTATCTTTTGCGCCCTCCCTCCCACCTCCCCCATCATTTCTCTCTTTCGCCCCCTCCCTCTTCCCCCATCATTTCTCTCTTTCGCTCCCTCCCTCCCCCCATCATTTCTCTCTTCTTGCTCCCCCTCTCCTCCCCTTCATTTCTCTCTTTTGCTCCCTCCCTCTTGCCCCATGTTTTCTCTCTTTCGCTCCTCCCTCCTCCCCCATCATTTCTCTCTTTACTCCTCCCTCCTCCCCATCATTTCTCTTCTTTTTCCCCTCTCTCTCTTTATCATTTCTCTCTTTCGCTCCTTCCCTCCTCCCCCATCATTTCTCTCTTTCGCTCCTTCCTCTTCCCCCATCATTTATCTCTTTCGCTCCCTTCCCTCCTTCGCCATCATTTCTCTCTTTCGCTCCCTCCCTTCTCACCCCCCCCCGTAACCGCCTCTCTAGACGTCGATATCAACTGCTTTATCTATCATTTTAATTCTTTCTCTTCACAAAACATTTTCTCTCTGTTCTCGTGCTAGTGACCATTGCATGATATTACATACGTACAATACATTCCTCACCCTCACACAAAAGGCCGATGTGGCTTACGTTAGGAAATTCAATCATCGTTTTTCCCTCCCTCGCCACCCCCACCCCTTCAACCGCCCACCGTATCGACGTCGATACCAATTGCGTCACCTCATTTAATTCTTTGTCTGTCTCTACCAAAACAGTTTCCACTCGGTCTTTTCGGGCTAGAGACCGTCGCATGATTTACATACGCACAATGCTTTCTTCCATTCCCCCCCCCAAAACCCCTAAGGGCCGAATTTAATCATCATAAACTCCCGTCATTCTTTGCTCTGCACCTACGCGAAAATCTCATTCCTACCAGTACCAATTAGTAATAATTATACATTATACTACAATGCAAATTTTCAATGGGTTTATGTTTTATGATCATGTTGACAACCGATGCCAAATTAATTCATGAAGTCAAGTAAGTTAATACTGACGATAAGTTAGTGATTGAGAGTCAAAATTTGCTCAATAATCAAAACATTTGACAGCCGATGCTTGTGGAATAATTTGCTATTCATGTCGGTTTCAATATCGGAACAAATCACTATATAAGAAGGAGGCAAAACGAGTCAGTCACATTCGACCATCGGCAAGATTCTAATATCAATTAAAAACAAATTTAAATCATGAATTTTTGCTACAGCTAATTTAGATTAAACTCGTTTCAGGGTTTTAATATAATAATTAAATCATTTCTACAGTTTTGTGAAAACTCGTTTCAGGGTTTTAATATAATAAAAAATAATTTCTACAGTTTTGTGAAAACTCGTTTCAGGGTTTTAATATAATAATAAATCATTTCTACAGTTTTGTGAAAACTCGTTTCAGGGTTTTAATATAATAATAAATCATTTCTACAGTTTTGTGAAAACTCGTTTCAGGGTTTTAATATAATAATAAATCATTTCTACAGTTTTGTGAAAACTCGTTTCAGGGTTTTAATATAATAATAAATCATTTCTACAGTTTTGTGAAAACTCGTTTCAGGGTTTTAATATAATAAATCATTTCTACAGTTTTGTGAAAACTCGTTTCAGGGTTTTAATATAATAATAAATCATTTCTACAGTTTTGTGAAAACTTGTTTCAGGGTTTTAATATAATAAATCAATTCTATTTTGAAAACTCTTTCAGGGTTTTAATATAATTAAATCATTTCTACAGTTTTGAAAACTCGTTTCAGGGTTTAATATAATAATAAATCATTTCTACAGTTTTGTGAAAACTCGTTTTAAGGTTTTAATATAATAATAAATCATTTCTACAGTTTCGTTAAAACTCGTTGAAAATGCTGTCCAGTAGGTACACTTTCTTATAGCTCTGAGTTAGGACGGTGTGAAGCATGGCTTGACCTGTGAAAACATTGAATCTTATAGCCCTAAGATAGGACGGTATGAAGCATGACATGACTTGTGAAACCATTGAATCTTATAGCTTTAAGATAGGACGGTATGAAGCATGACGTGGCTTGTGAAAACATTGAATCTTATAGCTTTAAGATAGGACGGTGAAGCATGACGTGACTTGTGAAAACATTGAATCTTATAGCTTTAAGATAGGACGGTGTGAAGCATGACGTGACTTGTGAAACATTGAATCTTATAGCTTTAAGATAGGACGGTGTGAAGCATGACGTGACTTGTGAAACATTGAATCTTATAGCTTTAAGATAGGACGGTGTGAAGCATGACTTGACTTGTGAAAACATTGAATCTTATAGCCCTGAGATAGGACGGTGTGAAGCATGACTTGACTTGTGAAGACATTGAATGTTATAGCCACGAGATAGGACGGTATGAAGCATTGAATCTTGACTTGTGAAGACATTGAATGTTATAGCCACGAGATAGGACGGTATGAAGCATGACTTGACTTGTGAAGACATTGAATGTTATAGCCACGAGATAGGACGGTATGAAGCATGACTTGACTTGTGAAAACATTGAATGTTATAGCCACGAGATAGGACGGTATGAAGCATGACTTGACTTGTGAAGACATTGATTTATAGCCAATAGGACGGTTGAAGCATGACTTGACTTGTGAAGACATTGAATGATAGCCACGACGGTATGAAGCATGACTTGACTTGTGAAGACATTGAATGTTATAGCCACGAGATAGGACGGTATGAAGCATGACTTGACTTGTGAAGACATTGAATGTTATAGCCACGAGATAGGACGGTATGAAGCATGACTTGACTTGTGAAAACATTGAATGTTATAGCCCTAAGATAGGACGGTATGAAGCATGACTTGACTTGTGAAAACATTGAATGTTATTGCTATAAGATAGGACGGTGTGAAGCATGACTTGACTTGTGAAGACATTGAATGTTATAGCCACGAGATAGGACGGTATGAAGCATGACTTGACTTGTGAAAAAACATTGAATCTTATAGCCCTAAGATAGGACGGTATGAAACATGACTTGACTTGTGAAAAACATTGAATGTTATTGCCCTAAGATAGGACGGTGTGAAGCATGACTTGACTTGTGAAAACATTGAATGTTATAGCCCTAAGATAGGACGGTGTGAAGCATGACTTGACTTGTGAAAACATTGAATCTTATAGCCCTAAGATAGGACGGTGTGAAGCATGACTTGACTTGTGAAAACATTGAATCTTATAGCCCTAAGATAGGACGGTGTACAACAGCATTTGACTTGTGAAAATATTGAATGTTATAGCCCTAAGATAGGACGGTGTGAAGCATGACTTGACTTGTAAAAACATTGAATCTTATAGCCCTGAGATAGGACGGTGTGAAGCATGACTTGACCTGTAAAAACATTGAATCTTATAGCCCTGAGATAGGACCGTGTGAAGCATGACTTGACTTGTAAAAACATTGAATCTTATAGCCCTGAGATAGGACGGTGTGAAGCATGACTTGACATGTGAAACCATTGCATTTTATAGCTCTAAGATAGGACGGTGTGAAGCATGACTTGACTTGTGAAACCATTGCATTTTATAGCTCTAAGATAGGACGGTGTGAAGCATGACTTGACTTGTGAAACCATTGCATTTTATAGCTCTAAGATAGGACGGTGTGAAGCATGGCTTGACTTGTGAAACCATTGCATTTTATAGCTCTAAGATAGGATGGTATGAAGCATGGCGTGACTTGTGAAAACATTGAATGTTATAGCTCTAAGATAGGACGGTGTGAAGCATGACTTGACTTGTGAAACCATTGCATTTTATAGCTCTAAGATAGGACGGTATGAAGCATGGCATGACTTGAAAACATTGAATGTTATAGCTCTAAGATAGGACGGTATGAAGCATGACTTGACCTTTGAAAACATTGAATCTTATTGCCCTGAGATCTGATGGTATAAAGCATGATTTTACTTGCGAAAACATTGAATGTTATTTCCCTAAGATAGGGCAGTATATAGCATGATTTTACTTGTCAAAAAAAATGAATATACTAAATAGTTCGTGATGTATGAAGGGATCATTTTAATAGTGCGCCTTTGTGTCTATTTTCGTGAAAAACGAGACAAAGAGATTATCCTTGAGACTAAAAGGAAATCTTGTTTCCTGAAAAGTATGAAAATGATATGATGAAAATACGTTACGTTTACAGCCGTTTGAAACTTGGGATTGTCAAAGCCAACAGTGCTAAAGTCTATGGTTTTTGGCATATTTCTGTAATTGACATAATTGTTACTTAGGCACGCCATTGACATGACCCCTTAGTATATGTCGTATATTGGTGTAAAAACAGACAAGGTCCAGTACTCACAACCTTTACTTAGGGATGTGCCTTGACTCTGTGTGTATAATTCACCGATTTACATCAAAAACTGTTTTATAACACTCTTAAAGACATCAAATTTTAAGTTTCGTTTTAACTGTAACTATTTTTGATAAAGAAATTATTGAAAGAAATTATTGCTGGTATGCAATAAAGAATGTCAAATTATGTCAAATGTTATGAAGATCTAGATCTAAGATCTAGGCCAAGTGTATAGTTTGTGTTCATCATCCTAATATTGCGTTTACTTTTATCCAATTTACACTTATTCTAGACACAACATTGAGTCTTCAATCAATACCCTAAGTTTCACTCTTACCTAGAATTACATATAGATATTGGAATGAAAAGGCCTGTTCATATTGAAAATGTTTTGAAATTGTAATATCAAAGACTGTTCTTTTTAAGAAAACTGAATTCTTTCCATGTCAGTGATACCATTATGAAAATGTTTTAATCAGCCATAATTGAAAGTATTATAACGCTTTGGAGCAAATCTCATTCAAAATCAAATTTAAAACATTGATAGGTGTATTAAAAAAAGCCCTCAAACATATTGAAACACAAATGGCCATCCTATGTTGAACTGCTTGAAACGTCGATAGCCAAGAAAGGTAAGCCTATTACAGAAGATCAGACACATTCATTGCGCTAAGAATTCAGATTATCAGAAAGAAGCAATATATTCTGATCCAAAAGAGCAAAGAAAGAAAGATACAAACATTCTTGTATGCTTTATGCAAACTGAGTACAGACGATGACAATGTTCCCCATGCATCCACCTACATTCATATTATAAATGTACGTTTCAGTGTTACATGAGATATAATGTCTGAATGTGAATGTTGCTTGTAACGTGACAGTGTAACTACTGTTTACGATAAAGTGAATTTTTCCATTTTTCTATTTCCACTTAGTCCCCCTACGTGTACCTATTCTAGTCGTCTTTTAATGTTTCAATTGACATTGGTTTGTAGCTTTGTAAAATATTGTATCATATGACCAAGTCAAAATAATTATCTTTTTTTTTTTTGTCTTATCTTATTATACCTGTATTGAAAATACAGCCGTTGACGGAAGTTCCTGAAAATATTGTAATAAGATCACTTTGAGTAGATTCTCTACATAAGATTTAGATCTAGAATATGTGGGCCCCTTGTGCTTGGCTTTTTTCTGACCTCAATAAAGTATTGGACCTCCTCTTACTCTTGTCGAAAAAGAGCTAGATTCTAGATCTAGATGTCTGGTTGATGTAGTCTTTTGAGCCTAAATGCGCTTTCTTTGAGGCGATGGGTCCCAACACAGAGGTCACGGTCTCGACCCCCATACCGGCCAGGATTTGTTTCGGTCTTTTCCTTGTATTTGTCTCGTCTTTTCCTACGGGGCTTTAATACTTTCAATGTCATTTCCTTTACTTTCGACATCCTCCTTGCCTCACTGTTTGTTCTTACCATACCAAAGCGTTGTAGTGAAGCTGTGCGTCTTCTTTTTTAGTTTCCACTGCAACATCTCAATTCATATCTTCCAATGGATAGCTCATCAAAATCTCAATTCATACCTTCCAATGGATAGCTCAGCAAAATCTCAATTCATATCTTCCAATAAATAGCTAAGCAACATCTCAATTTATATCTTTAAATAAATAGCTAAGTAACATCTCAGTTCATATCTTCCAATGGATCGCTAAGCAACATCTCAATTCATATCTTCCAATGGATAGCTAAGCAACATCTCAATTCATATCTTCCAATGGATTGCTAAGCAACATCTCAATTCATATATCACCTACATGAGGTAATGTTCGACCGAAAATGCTCGATAAGGATTTGCTTGCTTTCCCCATAAATTCTGTTGGTTTTGTTTTTGTTTTTCTCTTCATTTTCGACTTATATCTTGATCTAACAGCATCCAAATGTTGACTTATATCTTGATCTAACAGCATCCAAATGTTGACTTATATCTTGATCTAACAGCATCCAAATGTTGACTTATATCTTGATCTAACAGCATCCAAATGTTGACTTATATCTTGATCTAACAGCATCCAAATGTTGACTTATATCTTGATCTAACAGCATCCACATGTTGACTTATGATCCAGTAATGTTGACTTGATCTAACAGCATCCACATGTTGACTTATCTCTTGATCTAACAGCATCCACATGTTGACTTATCTCTTGATCTAACAGCATCCAATTGTTGACTTATCGCTTGATCTAACAGCATCCACATGTTGACTTATGTCTTGATCTAACAGCATCCAATTGTTGACTTATATCTTCATCTAACAGCATCCAATTGTTGACTTATATATTCATCTAACAGCATCCAACGTTATTGTTGCTTTCGTGAGCTACCTGGTAGCCTGTGGCTTCGCAAACGGCATGATCACGTTGGATCTTTCCTGTTCTGGAATCTGCAACGCCCAGTGTGTCATCGCTGACAGCGCGTGTCGTATCGTGCCTGGACTTGGCAACGTCTGCGATGGCTCCTCGGCTTTCTGTGCCAACACCTGCCAAACTTCCTGCACCTGTTTTGACGGCTGTGTCCAGAGGTGTCAGACTGACGCGGCCGAATGTAACGTCGACGACAACGTGATTGACGCCATCTTGTGCTCCAACACCGCTGCTCAATGCCTGACTGCCTGCCCTGTGTCTTGTGGCTTTAAAACTGGCACTGCCGTGTTCAACACTCTCATGGCTTTGGTTACGCCTCCCCGTATCCAGCCAAGGACCAAGGACCTTTGAGATTGCCTCTTTCAGCAGTGCCATAGCCCAGCGCTTATTAACGACTTGAACGAAGCTCAGGCAAACAGTTGTTTGATAAGCAATGCATTGAACACATTTCTCTCTGATTAATAAAGAAAAAGAAAGACATAAAAAAAGGCAAAAGAAGACCAGAATCAATTATCTTGATCAAAGATGAAAATAAAGCACTGTGCATTAAAAATTGAAATGCTTTTGAAAGTTTTCCTCATTCACATAAGAAAATACCGTAATTGAGGAGAAGCGTGGAGAGAGAGAGAGAGAGAGAGAGAGAGAGAGAGAGAGAGAGAGAGAGAGAGAGAGAGAGAGAGAGAGAGAGAGAGAGAGAGAGAGAGAGAGAGAGAGAGAGAGAGAGAGAGAGAGAGAGGGAGGGAGGGAGGGAGAGGAGAGAAGAGAGAAACGAGAGAGAGAGAGAGAGAGAGAGAGAGAGAGAGAGAGAGAGAGAGAGAGAGAAAGAGAGAGAGAGAGAGAGAGAGAGAGAGAGAGAGAGAGAGAGAGAGAGAGAGAGAGAGAGAGAGAGAGAGAGAGAGAGAGGGAGGGAGGGAGGGAGGGAGGGAGGGAGGGAGGAGAGAGAGAGAGAGAGAGAGAGAGAGAGAGAGAGAGAGAGAGAGAGAGAGAGAGAGAGAGAGAGAGAGAGAGAGAGAGAGAGAGAGAGAGAGAGAGAGAGAGAGAGAGAGAGAGAGAGAGAGAGAGAGAGAGAGAGAGAGAGAGAGAGAGAGAGAGAGAGAGAGAGAGAGAGAGAGAGAGAGAGAGAGAGAGAGAGAGAGAGAGAGAGAGAGAGAGAGAGAGAGAGAAAGGTACAGACAGACAGATACAGAGAAATAGACACATACTTATATTTAGTAATGTAAAGAATTAGTATGGTTCATAAATAAAACGATGAACGATGCTGCAACAAGGATGCATAATATTTTACTTCACGTTTGATCACAGTTATGCAGAAAGTAATCTCGTCACACCATGTCCAACATCCAAAGTCAGACACAACACATTATGTGATCACATCAGCATCTCCTAATCCCAACCAAGCATGAAAAAACCCCCCACTTTAACAACAATGTCAAATTCAATAATGTCAAATTCCACAATGTCAAAATCAACAATGTCAAATTCAACTTAACAATGTCAAATTCAACTTAACAATGTCAAATTCAACTATGTCAAATTCAACAATGTCAAAATCAACAATGTCAAATTCAACAATGTCAAAATCAACAATGTCAAATTTAACAATGTCAAATTCAACAATGTAAAAATCAACAATGTCAAATTCAACTTAACAATTACAAATTCAACTTAACAATGTCAAATTCAACATAACAATGTCAAATCCAATTATATCAAATTGAACAATGTCAAAATCAACAATATCAAAATCAACAATGTCAAAATCAACAATGTCTTATTCAACAATGTCAAAATCAACAATGTCTAATTCAACAGTGTCAAAATCAACAATGTCTAATTCAACAATGTCAAAATCAACAATGTCTAATTCAACAATGTCAAAATCAACAATATCTAATTCAACAAGGTCAAAATCAACAATGTCTAATTCAACAATGTCAAAATCAAGAATGTCAAATTCAACAATGTCAAAACCAACAATGTCAAAACCAACAATGTCAAAATCAACAATGTCAAAATCAACAATATCAAAATCAACAATATCAAAATCAACAATGTCAAAATCAACAATATCAAAATCAACAATGTCAAAATCAACAATGTCAAAATCAACAATGTCAAATTCAACAATGCCAAATTCATAGCATGATGTAACAATCATTTCATGGACACGGTTGTTCAGAGGTAAAATGTCTGCCTATCAACCGAAATGGCCATAAATTCGTGGCCCGGCAGGTTGAACAATTTTCTCCAGTCTTTCATTTTTTCTAGAAAAGCTCACCCCACACATCCCCTCCCCTGATCCAGGTGAGTGCATCGACACCTAGTCCCGTAGGAGACAGACAATCAATGGAGGTCCCGTGTGCAGATCACAACACTATGTGAACATAAAACATCCCTTGGCTGTTTACAAGATAGTCCAAAAATTCTGCCAAAAACCCGAGGTCATCAAATCCTTTTCATAATAAAAACAATAACTATAATAGAAAGCTAGGCTTGGGGTGGGTGTCCTTTAGACCACATAGTAGAGAAACAACAACAACAGCAGCACCACCACCAACAACAACAACAACGACAATAACAACCA
>JAXRKP010000067.1:7500-10000 GCA_037039925.1 Doris montereyensis | reverse complement strand
CTCATAAAGTCAGTGAGTTACTAACAAAACACATTCCAAGCGCCTTACAAACGAATGCTTGCTTCACTGACCCTGGTATGATCTGACAAAACACATTCTAAACACCTTAGAGTGGATTTTTCGTTTGACTGAGATACCCTGACCTGATTACCTAGAAAGATCAGGGCTCTACTCCTGACTACTTAGAATTAACTGCTACCTTAAATTCTAGATACATAGATAGATATCGAGATGTGATATCCTTTTTCTTTAATGGTTATTAGGCCGAGAAGGTTGGCTAAGAAAGTTCGAATACAAAATAAATTGTCTTGGTTTAGATAGGAAAAGTAGACATCACCCTTGTTAGGCAATGTACCTCCACCGTCCCTCTCCCTCATTCCCACACAAAGGCGTCTAAAATGATATATCCGGTTTTTCCAACTTTAAGGAACATCTCCCATAATTAACTTTATATATTCTAATTTTGGCCAATAAAACGAGTCTTACCGTCACGTGTCTCTGACGTGTGTTCCATAAAGTATTCAATAGCTTGCTCTCTGCTCCATCTGTTGAGATCATCAATACAGGAAACACATAAAGCACTGCACACTAACAAACTACAAATTAAATAAGAGCGTCTATATAACAATCTCTATAAGTTCTATTGAAAAACGAACAAGTATAACATCTGTTCTTCCTCATGAGCTCAAAGGGAGATAAGATGACCCAGGGGCAGGCTGTGGGCCTCTCAACCTAAAGGTTGCGGGTTCGTGCCTGATACGTTGACAAATTTTCTCGAGTTTTGTTCTTCCCGAGTAGGCCTAGTCCCATCGGAGATAGACGATAAAAAAAGAGTCCCACATGCAGGTCACAGCGCTATGTGCCCATTAAATACCGCTTGGCTGTTTACAAAGCAGTGCTTGTAAATAAAATAAAAATAAATTCTACCAATAAAACACGAAATCGCATTTGTTGCGGATGTGGGTAATATCCAATCAAATTCCCAGTCCGGGCAGGGTTTTCTGGCCCTCCTGTCGAACCCAGCAGCGAAACGGGTAGTTTTGTCTATTCAGAGTCGGCAAAAGTAAAGGGGCGTGGAAAGCAATGACAAACTCATACTTATCCGTACGCCTCGAAACAATCAGAGCTCTACTTCTGATTATCTAGAAAATCAGAGCTCTGCTCCTGATTATCTAGAAAAATCAGAACTTTACTCCTGATTACCTACAAAAATGAAGGTTCTACTCTGACCTGATTACCTAGAAACATCAGGTCTAAACTCCCTGATTACCTAGAAAATCAGAGCTCTATTCCTGATTACTTAGAAAAATCCAGGGCTCTACACCTGATTACCTACAAAACTCAAGGTTCTACTCCTGATTACCTAGAAAAATCAAGGTTCTACTCCTGACCTGATTACCCAGAAACATCAGGTTTAGGCTCCTGATTACCTAGAAAATCAGAGCTCTACTCCCGATTACCTAGAAAATCAAGGCTCTACACCTGATTACCTAGAAAATTCAAGGCTCTACTCCGAATTACCTAGAAAAATCAGGGCTCTACTCCTGACTACCTAGAAAACCAGGACTCTACTCCTGATTACCTAGAAAAACCAGGACTCTACTCCTGATTACTTTAAAAATCAGGCTCTACTCCTGATTACCTAGAAAATTCAGGGTTCTACTCCTGATTACCTAGAAAACTCAGGGCTCTACTCCTGACTACTTAGAAAACTCAGGGCCTTACTCCTGATTACCTAGAAAAAGCTGGGCTCTACTCCTGACTACTGAGAAAAATCAAAGCTCTTCTCCTGACTATGTAAGAAAATAAAAGCTTTTACTCCTGACTATGTAAGAAAATCAAAGCTCTACTCCTGACTATGTAAGAAAATCAAAGCTCTACTCCTGACTATGTAAGAAAATCAAAGCTCTACTCCTGACTATGTAAGAAAATCAAAGGTCTACCCTGACTACTTAGAAGAATCAAAGCTCTACTCCTGACTACTTAGAGAAATCAAGGCTCTATTCCTGGTTACTTCGAAAAATCAAAGCTCTACTCCTGATTACCTAGAAAAAATCAGAGCTCTACCCTGACTACTTAGAGAAATCAAGGCTCTACTTCTGGCCTTAGAAAATTAGAGCTCTACTGATTACTTCGAAAAATCAGGGCTCTACTCCTGACTTTAGAAAAATCAGAGCTATACTCATGATTACCTAGAAAAAAATAGATCTCTACTCCTGACTATCTAGAAAAATCAGAGCTCTACTCATTATTGCCTAGAAAAATCAAAAGCTCTACTCCTGACCTGAATACCTAGAAAAATCAAGCTCTACTGACTGTTTAGAAGAATCAGAGCTCTATTCCTGGTTACCTAGAAAAATCAGAGCTCTACTCCTGATTACCTAGAAAAATCAGAGCTCTACTGATTACCTAGAAAAATCAAAGCTCTACTCATGATCACTTCGAAAAATCAGGGCTCTGCTCCTGATTACCTAGAACAATCAGAGCTCTACTCCTGACT
>JAXRKP010000067.1:0-2500 GCA_037039925.1 Doris montereyensis | reverse complement strand
CAACGTTGTGAACCCCCCCACCTGTGTATGTGGGGTTTGAACCAGTGCCTTCGTGATTACCAGCTCACAACACTACAGTTCAGCTACAACACCTCGTAAAAGACACAAACTATGCAGATGAAACAGTGTTTTTGTAAGTTTATGTCAATACGTGTGACAACTCTTCATGCAGGCGACAACTTTACCACATCTTTATTACCCAGATAAAGGCGAAATATGGCAATAAGTGACAACTCCACTAATAAAGACAGAACAAACGTAAACCATTTCGGGTATAACCCTTCGTCAGACAACAAACGAGAAATAATATTTAAAAAAAAGATAAATAACGTAAACAACAGAAAGATGTGGCGTGTGAACTATCTAAATAGTTGTGAATAATACGAAGGAGCCACAGTGGAGCGAAGTGAAGGTAAATATGACAATGAAGTGACAACTCCACTAATAAAGACAGAACAAACACATGACGTTTCGGGTATAACCCTTCGTCGAATGACGGAGAAATAATATTTAAAAAAAAAAAACGTAAACAACACACATCTCTCTGTTATTTACGTTATTTATCTTTAAAATAATATTTCTCGTTTGTTAGTCGACGAGAAGGGTATACCCTATTCTGTCTTATTAATTGAGTTGTCCTTGTGTATTTCGCCTTTGACACTCACTCACTGTGGCTCTCTATTGCAGATAAAGTGATCATCCTGTAGAGTCAATCTGTCTGCCAAATGAGGATGATTTACCTCAAACACATTACACATAGGGTTTGTTTTCACCATTCAACTTACGTCCTCCATGTATTCCTTCAGATCTTTGTACGCAGCTATCACTTTCTCTACTGCTTGTCTTCCTCTCCTTTTGATGTCCTTCCTGTTAACATGGAATTGTGATATATTCAGATAGCAAAAGGAAAACAAACAAGATATTCTATATTTTTTATCTATCTATCTATCTATCTATCTATCTGCTATCTATAAATCTATCTATCCATCTATCTATCTATTCATCTATCTATCCATCTATAATAATACATATCTAAACTATACATCTATCTATCTGAAAACAAACAAGATATCTATCTATCTGTCTGTCTATCCTATCTATCTATCTATCCATCCATCCATCTATCTATTTATCTATCATCATATCTATCTATCAGTCCATCTATCCATATATCTATCTATCTATCTATCTATCTATCTATCTATCTATGTATGTATCTATCTATCTATCTATCTATCTATCTATCTATCTATATGTCTGTCTATCTGTCTATCTATCTATCTATATATCTATCTATCTATCTATCTATCTATCTATCTATCTATCTATCTATCTATCTATCTATCTATCTATCTATCTATCTATCTATCTGTCTGTCCCTATTCACCTGACTTTGAGTGGTATGGAAGTATTGAACAATGCCAAATCTTCATTGAACGGCCTGGAGTAAATTGAATCGTGCACAGGCTGACTGAGTATTTCATTGATCTGTGATGGAACTCGGTTCTGTTTGATTGCAGGGCGGGGGGGGGGACCGAAAGATAGGGGGTGGTAATTGACTTTGGTTGACACGAGCACAAACATTCAATTTAGTTGCAATAATCTTTAATGATCCAGAAAAAAAAGGAAATATATGTATGTTATCACATTTTCTTTTAGAAATATAAGGCTACATCAATGTATCGAAGACACAATCACATGTATCTTAAATTAATCATTAATGTATAGATTTTTGGAGAATTATATATAAAGATATATATTTAGTAACAGATAGTGTGATGAAACAATAAACAAAAACAATAGTTGATGACAAATCAGATTACTTATACACATTCATCCCAATATCACAAACCATTTATTCTCCATTACCCCATACAAGCATTCATACAAACATAAATAGTATATATATATATACATACATACATACATACATACATACATACATACACACATACATACATACATACATCCGTCCATACATACATACATACATACATACATACATACATACATACATACATACATACATACATACATACATACATACATACTTACATACATACATACATACATACATACATACCTACATACATTCATACATACATACATGCATGCATGCATGCATGCATGCATGCATACATACATACATACATACATACATACATACATACATACATACATACATACATACATACATACATACATACATACATACATACATACCACAGACACCATGTGAGAGGTCCGCCCCAATCTGATAGCCTCGTTCATCGTGGTCTTGTACTCTGTAAACTGTTGAAGAGGAGAGAGAAACAAATTGACACATTAACACTGCTATTAGTGACGTGTGCACATTGTTATTGTCCGTCCGTTCTGTACTAGCCTGTAATGCTGAATGGGATTTGATGGCCCAGAGGCAAGATGTCGGCCTTTCGACCAAACGGTCGTGGGTTCGTGTCCGACAGGTTGAAAATATTTTCTCGATTCTTTTCGAGTATCA
>JAXRKP010000669.1:237500-244079 GCA_037039925.1 Doris montereyensis | reverse complement strand
CACACACACACACACAAATAGACAGACATATAGACATAGATGAAGACATAGACATAGAAAGAGAAATAGATAGATAGACAGGTAGATAGATAGATAGATAGATAGATAGATAGATAGATAGATAGACAGACAGACAGATAGATAGATAGATAGATAGATAGATAGATAGATAGATAGATAGATAGATAGATAGATAGATAGATAGATAGATAGATAGATAGATATATAGATAGATAGATAGATAGAAGATAGATAGATAGATATATAGATATATATTATTGCATACATACATACATACATACATACATACATACATACATACATACATACATAAATATAAAGATAGATATGTAGATATGTATGTAAGTAAATAGATAGATAGATAGATAGATAGATAGATAGATAGATAGATAGATAGATAGATAGATAGATTGATAGATCGATAGATCTGATAGATAGATAGATAGATAGATAGATAAATAGGTAGATTGAAAGATAGATAGATACAGACAGACATACAGGCAGATAGACAGACAGACAGACAAACAAGACACAACAGACGGAAGCAGACACATAGAGACAGAGATACACATGGAGAGACAGAAGAAAGAGAGAGAAAAAGAATGAAATGGAAGACAGAGAGACTTCAGAGAGCATCGCACACCGTGAGGCATGTACTAAATGTACTAAGCAGAATCTGCCTCGTTCCCGTCGTCACGACATGCTGACGTCACAGAGGGCGGAACGTTGGCTTTTGACAAAGAACCCAAACAAACTCATGGTCTGTCTTTACTCCATCCTGTCCTGCGGGCATTAAGCATCAATTTAACCAATTTTTTTTGTGGGTTTTTTTTTGTCATGCACTGCCAGGGATAAAGAGATTGAGAAGAAATTCAAGTAGTTGAAAAAAACGAAAGATAAAAAATAGGAGTATCAAATTCTAGAAAACGGAAGTAGGATGAAATAGTAGATGGAACAGTAGTAGGGGTGGGAGGTAGTAGTAGTAGTAGAAAAGAGGAGTAGTAGTAGGGAGTAGTAGAGTGAGATAGACAGACAGACAGACAAGTAGAATCAGACAGTAGTAGTTGTAGTAGTAGTAGTAAGAGTAGTAGTAGTAGTAGTAGTAGTAGTAGTAGAGTAGTAGAGTAGAGTAGACAGTAGTAGAGTAGTAGACAGAGAGTAGTAGTAGTAGTAGCAAAAGAAGTCGTAGTAGTTTAGCTGCAGCTGTAGCAGCAGTAGTTACTACTAGAGAGAGATTGCGTATTAGAGAGCCTACTAAAACAACATCTGTTTTGAGACAACTTTATTGCTGCAATAACAAATACATTGTGAATTTCACCACTCGCTATTCTTTTCTATTCTCAAAGAGGCATAAACATGTCAGATCTCTATTGCCATCGGAGAGAAAACAAGAGCACTTTCTGTCTACTCAATCCTGACTACTACTAAGACATCCTACAAGTGACAGCTGTTGAGATTGATGGCCACTTAGAATTGAGACAGCGGCAGCTATCCAAGGCACAGAAATTACAAGAGGATCGTTAACTCTTAAAGATGCTGCTGCTACTAGTGGTATATTACTACTGTTCTTGTTAACAAAACATGTTTTGCTAAACTATAGAGACAAAGATTACATGGGTTTGATCCCCATGGAAAAGACCAATTAGAAACTGCTATTGATGGTAAGCTCAAGATTTGCTAGAAGCCTTTAATGTTATTTAACGAAATTTCCTTCACTGACAACCTTGGAGATGCAGTTAGCTTTAACTGCTACTAGTACTTCAACAGATACTATTACTAATACTCCTACTACTACTACTATTACTACTAATTCCGACGTGATACATGGTGATGACGATGATGATGATGAAGACAACAACAACTACTATTTTTCTACTAATTCTGCCCTACTACATGAGATTTGCTTGTACTACTATCGTTTGAGATAAAGGCTATAAATAAATTATTTCTCTCTTTCTTTCCTTATCAGTTCCCATACTACCTTTCTGTACTACTACTTCTACTACAAGATACTACTACTCCTACTATTTTTTGTTTTTTCCTACTACAACAAAACTACTAAACTACTACTATTACTACTACTACTACTACTTATTTCTATCTTCTTCCCACTTTACTACTGAGGTCTGCATTTTGGTCTTTTACCTTGGGCTTTTTACCACAACTACTATACTGATTTAGCTATTACTATTGTACATTCTATTTCTATGACTTACTACTACTACGACTACTACTACTATTACTACTACTACTATTTTTTATCTTAGTACTTTATACCATCTGCTTTGGTTTGGATCTCTTACTTTTGTTTCTGACTTTGTCTACTACTACTATTACTTTTCCATACTACTACTACTTAGATATTTTTATTTACTACTACTACTACTACTACTACTACCACGTATTCTGTACTACTTACTGCTACCCATGTGTCACCACCACCAGACTACTATTACCACAACTACACTGTATTGTATACTGCCATTTTGTTTCAATTACCGCTATTTATTTAAAATGCCTTTCTTGATTAACCAAATACTAACTTTTTGCAGATCTTGTTTAATTTCAGCAGATTATAATTCCAAATAAAACTTTGAAAAATTAATTGTGGAAACCCAACTAACTGGTTTAACTTGATTCTCCCTGAAACCAATTTAAGATTTTGGTTTGAGGGGCTTGAGGGGGGCATTGTTTTGATTTTAACCGCATTTCCCCTGTCCTTGTAAATATTTTCTGGCTCATGTTGTTGAGGAAAAATGGTGTGATGGAAAATTGATGTCCACAAAGATGTTATTCTTGCATCGATACGGTTGGGTGGACCAGAAGAAAGGCCAAGAAATAAAAGGCATACAGTACAAAGAGCTCTAGATCTAGATGCCAGATGAAGATATAGTTAATTTGTTCGATTGTCAAAAAGACGTGGCTCGTGTGGAAGGAATGAGAGAGAGAGAGAGAGAGAGAGAGAGAGAGGGAGAGAGAGAGAGAGAGAGAGAGAGAGAGAGAGAGAGAGAGAGAGAGAGAGAGAGAGAGAGAGAGAGAGAGAGAGAGACAGAGACAGAGACAGAGACACAGAGAGAGAGAGAGAGAGAGAGAGAGAGAGAGAGAGAGAGAGAGAGAGAGAGAGAGAGAGAGAGACAGAGAGAGACAGGAGCAGAGACAGAGACAGAGAGAATGAGAGAGAGAGAGAATTGTAAATATGTGGTCTTGTGAGATCTTCCTGAGAGAGAGAGAGTGTGAGTGTGAGAGAGAGAGAGAGAGAGAGAGAGAGAGAGAGAGAGAGAGAGAGAGAGAGAGAGAGAGAGAGAGAGAGAGAGAGAGAGGTAGGGGGGTGGGGAGGAAGATACATGTAACTACTAAGAAGATGGAGGAGTGCATGGACGAAAGAACAGATAGAAGAACGGATAAATGATAATATTAAAAATAAATGGGTGGATAGACAACGAGGCAGATTGACCGATAGAAGGATTGGTAAGTAACATTAAATAGATCTAGATCTAGATTTATATCTTTGAGAAAAAACCTCATTAAAAATGAAAGCACAAACCGACAACAAATCTCATTAACACATAAATGAAGAGTATGACAAACAACTAGTGTCAACTTACCCCATGCGAATTAAAACAGAACTCGTCACCCACAGGCCTCTCGTTCATCTAGATCTAGATCTAGATTCTAGATCTACCGTATTTTTGTCGACAACTCCGAATGTTTGCACTACGACAATGTCTCTAAACCTTATGCTTATGGGACAGCACACTGCATAGATCTAGATATTATCAGGTCGGGAAGAAAGGAACAGCAATCACTGCTTGAGCGAGTAAAAGATGATGAGGTCAACCCGCAATCCTTTGAAATACACATCGAACAATATTATTATCACAGAAATAACTCATGTGTGACAAACTGTTTGATTATTATTATATTATTATTATTATTATTATTATTAGTAGTAGTAGTAGTAGTAGTAGTAGTAGTAGTAGTAGTAGTAGTAGTAGTAGTAGTAGCAGTAGTAGTAGTAGTAGTAGTAGTAGTAGTAGTAGTAGTAGTAGTAGTAGTAGTAGTAGTAGTAGTAGTAGTAGTAGTAGTAATAGTAGTAGTAGTAGCAGTGTTGTTGTTGTTGTTGTTATTATTATTATTATTATTAGTATTATTATTATTATTATTATTATTATTATTATTATCACTCTTACGCAAGAGATAAGAAAAGATCAAACCCACTTCTTTGCTTTTAGTTTTTTGTACTTTTTCTTTCGTTTTTTTTGTTTTGTTTTGTATTGTTTTCCCTTTCCTTTTACCTTTTATACACACATGCACAAAGCTGGAGCCCAGCTTGTAGATTATATGTGTCGAATGTGATAACATTAATTTATTATTAAAATACGATACATGCATTGCATGTATTCTTATTTAATATTCATTACATTCACATCACAATTTATTATCTAAGCTTACATCTACATTAATTTACACCAGAAACGGTACCCAATGCAGTTTTTTCGATTTTAGATTAAAATTTCGTAGTCACGTCGAATGTGCTTTTGTTTTGTTTGTGGAGCTATTGAGTTCTCTGGTTTTTGTTGCTGTTGTTGTCGTCGATAATTTTGAAGGGATTTATATCTTTTTCCCTCGTTTCTGTTCTTTGTTGTTGCTGTTCTTGTTGTTGTTGTTGTTGCTGTTGTTGGATTTGAGTTTTCGCTCTGTGTTTTGGGTTGTCTTTGTTGTGTTTATCTTCTTTTTTTGGGGAGGGGGGGGGGGGGGTATTCTTTTTCCTTTTGGAGGGAGGGGGGGAGTGGGGTCGTGTTTCATTTTTTTTGTTATTGCTATTATTGTCGTTGTTTTATTTGAATGGTTCCTTTTAAATAATGTTTCTTCTTTTAGACGAAGGGAGGGAGGGAAACGGGAAGAGGTAGGACGGGAATTAAATTACATAGAATTGGGAAAATCCCCGTAGGCTTTTGGGGAATGAAAATGTACTTGAATGGAAAATTTAGAAGCTGTTTTCCGTTCAAAAAGAAGACATAAGTCAACTACTAAGTTGTGGCCTGTATTTTTTAGTTTCATTTCAAGAAACAAGAGGTTTGATACGATTCAAAACCTTGAATATCACGGTTTCTCTATTCGCATAGGGTTATCTTGGATACAAAACATCTCTTCTCTCTTTGTCTACATTAAAATGGAGAAAAGCTTCCATAATCTTTAAATATGAAAAAGTCTATAAAAAG
Organism: Doris montereyensis; assembly: GCA_037039925.1. Lineage (NCBI taxonomy): Eukaryota > Metazoa > Mollusca > Gastropoda > Nudibranchia > Dorididae > Doris > Doris montereyensis. The sequence goes on along the minus strand of JAXRKP010000669.1, from coordinate 238,836 downwards.
ACTTGCTAAATGAGATGTACTATTTCCTTCGGATCTCATATGAGCTCTGAATCCATGTCCTTATCATTTACGTCCAGATCTACGTTTGTGAAAAGAAAAGAAAAAAGAACACAAATTGTATAATCTGGATAACATTGATGTAAAACGCTGGTGAATTAAAGTACTCACTTAAATCAAGAAACCCTTCCACTTTCAACGCCTTAGTCACGGAACTCGAAAAAGAATGTTAATAATAATAATAATAATAATAATAATAATATTATAAATTGAGCAACGATACCCCAACAACAGAAGCTCCAGGTAAAAAAGTGATGTTATTCGGCTGACTATTACCTGTAGATCTAGAGCTAACACTAACACTAGTAACACGACTGCGACCTTCCTGTAAATTCCAAAGAAGGGGAATGACTCTTGTGATAATAGCAGAGTTGAAACGAGGACCAACAGCAAGCAAAGCTTGATCTAACCGCCGGGACGACTTTCACGCAATGAGTCATCTACGCTTTCTGTCATGTCTGTTAATAGGGAATACTCCTCGCTCTCGTCGCTCAGTCACATACCTGCGACAGACGAACACAGACAGACACACACACACACACACACACACACGTCTACTGTAGGTGAAACTGCGCCCCAAAATAGGGCTTGACTGGGAATGACCCTAAGAAGGTGGCAGATCTACCCGGTTTCGTTTCGCTCCGGTGGTTTTCCACATATTTTGCAGTACTACGGTGCTTTAAAACTGGTTATAAACTCGATTCATATTCTGTCAGAAGCAAGCAAAGAAGAAGAAGAACAACAACAACAGCAATACCAAAAACACCAAACAACGATAACAAGAATAAGAACAAGAAGAACTAGAAGAACAAGAACTAGAACAAGACGAACACGAACAAAAAGTAGAACAAGGGTAAAAAGAAGAGATAAACCCCAAGAAGAACAAGAAAAACAAAAGAAAGAACAAAAAATGTCCCGTCGTCGTCGTCATCATCATCATCATCATCCTCATCACCAGGAACAACATCAACAATAATAATAACAACAAAAGATAACAACGGCAATAGTGAAAACAAGAAAACAGGGACAATCAAAAAAGGGATAAAAGCAGGGATGGGGGGTTAAAAAAATATCAAGATGATAAATTAGGACAAGATACAAACAAAATTAAGCTAAAACAGAACCCTAAGAATACAACATTTATAATAACAAGGGAAGGTCATAATCAAAGGCAAATCGAATAAAAGAGAAGAAAAAGCCCTCCGATAACACTAAGAACAATAAATTAAAAACACTGAACAACAGAAAGCACTCAAAGTGAAACCCCCGCCAGGGCCGC